>PVLD010002070.1:0-177328 GCA_004027595.1 Dinomys branickii
AAGGTTGCTGCAGGGTGGGGACTCCGCTTCAGTGGCTGTTGCAACCTCTCATCCTCACACTGGATTTGACCACAGTTCCCAACCACCATTGCCTCTTTTCCTGGCTGCGCCCTCTCCTCTCCAGTTCTGGACCAGCTCTTGGAACTCCGCTCTCCCCTGGCCGAGTCGGGAGGCTTCCATGAGCGTGGGTCTCCGAAGCTGAAGCTGCGATTGGTGGAACGAGGGCTTGGGCCAAGAGTGTGTTTGAAGCAGTGGCTTCCTCTTTCTCCGTCTCTTCTCCCTCCGACTGTGCCCTGGCGACCCTCCGATCCTTTCCTCCACGGGAGGTTTTGCTTGGTCTTTCCTAGGGCTTCAGTTCCCGTTTCAGATCCTTCTTGGGTTCAGGGTACACACCTCTCTCCTTTCTGTCTTCATACTGCTGTATTCCATTGTCTGGGTGGTAATCCTCTGGGAGGTTCTCTCTCTGCTGCCTACCCGGTCGCCATCTTCCCGGAAGTCTCCATTTCAGAACTTTAGAAATGTAATGGTCAATTCATTAGAAAGAAACAAATAACTAAATAAACTTTAACCCAGGTGTTGTAATCACAGCCCTTGAGAGGGTGAGGCACGAGGATTGCTGTGAGTTTGAGGGCAGCCTGGGCTACGTTAAGTGAGTTTAAGGCAAGCCTGTACTGCATAGCAAGACTGTCTCACAAAACAAAAACAGGGGGTTCCATCATGTCTTGCAGAGCCACCAGGTGCATGGTCCCACCAAGGGGCTTGGCGACACAGCCACAGACTACATGCTGTGGGGGGTGCGGAGCTGCTGCGGGACCTGCGGGGCCATGCAGTTCTGCTGCGTGGGGTGCGCGGAGGCGCCCCAGGCCCTGTGGTCCTGCCTCCGCCCTGAGATCTCTCTCCCTCAGCCACCCCATGCCCCTATGCCAGCCTTCCAAGATCCTAGGTGCACCATCTGGGAGAGGAGCAACAGCCAGGGGTCAGCAAGAGCAGCCAGGTCAATGACATACTGGAAGGCTGAGGCTTGCTACTAATATGAGCACTGAGAGGGACTCCATACCTCTTGCAAATATGAACTTTATATCAACCCACAGAGACAAGATATATAAAAACAAAAGCCCTGGAGATTTGGGAGATGACAACATACTCTACCTGAGAAACTCCAATTGTCTCCCCAAACTAATAACTTAGTGCACACCCTGAACTACCTCAGTGAGCACGAGTAGGGGAGGCTTCACACCACTTGTGCTCAGCATCAAAGGATTCGAAATGAGAATTCAAACCCTCACAAGGACCAAACAAGAGTCCTTCCTGAAAAACAGCTCAGGCAACTACCATGGCGCAGTTAGAAGAGGAGAAGAGAAAGTCACCACTCCATACACACCCTCGGCACACTCCTACACTCAGCTTCAGCTTCGGAAGCCTGTGTTAGGGAAGCCTCCAGACTCGGCAAGAGGAGAGCAAAGTTCCGAGAACTGGGCCAAAATTGGAGCAGAAAAAGACCAGCCTGGAAGGTGACCGGGTAAACAGCAGAGAAGGATCCTCCCATAGGATCACCACCCAGACACTGGTCTATGACAAGAGAATGACAAGAGGGAGAGAGGCGGGTCCCCTGGTATCAGAAAGGCTTAAAAATGAGAATCAAGTCCAGGGGCTCCCTGCAGGTTACACAGGGACTCTGAGGTCTTGGACCGGGCCCCCAGAAGCACCTCATTGGGTCAGCGCCCAGAGGTCTGCAGGGGCAACCCTGTGGACTCAACCAGGCCTGCAGGAGCACTTCATAGGGGCGGGGTGGAGCCCAGTGGTCCTCAGGGGTGACCCTGAGGACTTGACTGGGCTCCCAGGAGCACCTCGTTGGAGTGGAGCCCTGTGGTCTGCAGAGTCAACCTCGAGGACTGGTCCAGGTCCCTGGGAGTGCCTCACTGGTGCGGAGCCTGGCAGTGCTTAGGGGTGACCCCAAGAACTCGACCGGCCCCTAGCAGCGCCTTTTTCGGCAGAACCTGGCTGTCTGCGGGGGGCAACCCCGCAAACTGGTCTGGGTCCCTGGGAGCACCTTGCTGGAGCCAAGCCCCGCGGTCCTCGAGGGCGACCCTGAGAACTTGACTGGGCCCCTGGGAGTGCCTCGTTGAGGCAGGGCCCGGTGGTCCTGCAGACTAGGCTAGACCCCCCTGCAGACTAGACTAGCCTTAAGGGCTTATCGATCAGGTATGACCATAGTGTATTTGGTTCCCTTCCTATGTACTGTCTTTGAGGATGGGTACTTTTCCACCTAGTGCCATGGTAATTTGTGTACACCCATGTTTGTTACAGCATAATCTGAAGCAGCCATGTGCCTCCCCAGCGTGAGAGCCCGAGGGAGTAAATAACCCAAAAAGTACAGATTGTCAGAGGGAAGATGACTGATTGGGTGGGAAAACAATGGAGATGAGGGTAAAGAAAATAATTAATTGAACATGCCATCATTTGTATAACGAAGTAACAAAAGTGAAGACATCACTTTGTAATACAGCATCCATTTTTAATTCCCCAATATCTGCTCTGTAATTATTTATCATCTATGCATTATACTGATTCATAACTGAGTAACAAATGCGAAGATACCACGTAACACAACAGCCATTGTTAATCCCCTACTATCTTCTGTATAATTGTGTATTTCCTTCATTGTTTTTGAGGTAACTGAGTAACAAATATGAAGATGATATTATGTAAAACAGCAGTCATTGTCAATCCTCTACTATCTTCCCTTTCATAAAGTATTTCCTTATTGTTTTTGTATTATTTGAGTTTATATTTTCTATCTTTAAAATAAAAATCCTCTACTATCTTCCCTTTCATAAAGTATTTCCTTATTGTTTTTGTGTTATTTGAATTTATATTTTGTATCTTAAAAATAAAACAACCACCACCACCAAAAAAAATTAAAAAAAAAAAAAAAAAAGACCAACTTCTGCTTGGCATGACTGAAGGCAAATCCTTTAGAAGTTGTGACACTGTCCTGTTCTGGTATGACCTCACTGGTATTTGTTAAATCACTTACAGACTGAGCAGTAATACAGCAACACACAGCAAACACCTTTAAAGACTACGTTTATTGCTGTTGGCTACATGCTAACTCAAGGAGCCAAAATAAGGAAAGAAGGTTCTAAAAGCAGTTGTAGAATGTTACAACACAAAGGGCAGAAAGAATTTCTCTTTCTTCCCACTGTGGTATATCCCCCATGTGTAGAATAGTGCCTGAAACAGCAAGCAATAGATATTTTTTAAAAATCTAAAAACCACACATACACATGAAAATATAAAGATGAAAAAGTAGATCAGGAATAGATTGCCTCTGGTAAGTTTTAATTATGACTATTATTTATTAGTTGAAGTCTTGAGCAAACCGACACTACAGCTTATTTTAGCGAAGTAAAGAACAGCAGATATACAAACAGGGTCTCGCTATGCAGTTCAGGCTGCCCTTGAGCTCACTTTGTAGCCCAAGCAGTTATTGAACTCACAACAATTCTCCTGCCACAGGCGTGCACCACCACACCCAGCAGATATACATGCTTATACTACAGGAGATATTCAAGTCAGCTCATCTTCAATGTGCATAGTGACAACAGTAAGTGCAGAACATATTTTTTAGCTCATGGGAAGAAACAACAAAAGTAAGGTGGAAACAGAAGCAACACAGATTTCACCTATGAGCAAAAGACAACCTAATGTAACACAGGAAGGACTTTGATATTTGTCATTCATTCATATTAAAAACTTCCTAGCCACCAAGCACCATGTTAAATTCTAGGAAAATGAGATGTATAACATTTTATATGTAAACTTTCAGAGTGGGTAAACTTCAGTTATCTTAAAAGATAAAAAAAAACACAAACACACACCACGTATTGTCCCCAAAATAAGAGCTAACTAGAAAATAAACCCTAATGTAACTTTCAAGATGCTCATAATAAAAACCCTACCCAAAAACAGGCCCATTAAGATCTTTAGCCAGACAGACATATTTAGTATATCCAATGCAACACACGATAGATGTATTGAATTACAAAATACTGTAATTCTAACATAGTTAAATATAAATATTGTTACTGACATTAATACATTAAATATTAAGTATCTGTAAATACCCAAGCAGGTGCCTCTGGACAGAGGTAAGCCCTATGTAAACAGATGAACTCGAGACTTCTTACAGAATAATGCACGAATAATGTGAGCGCTTGATAACAAACAGACATGGTTGTATCTAGTGTGAGTCTTCGTAACCTGTCAGGCAACAATGCACTGAAAGGAGTCTAGATGGACACAAAGTGCTCACTGGGGGAAGACTCGATTGCTGGATCTGAAAGTGCTAGCATTAAGTACAACAGGCTGCTTGACTCCTCACCCCTGCCCTGCCCCACTGCTTACGTCTAACATGGCTCAGGGATCTGATTGCTTTCACCATTTGCCAATGTGACTGGGGATACATCTCAGCTTGGATGGCTACCACAGCCTGTGTGTATGGAGAGAGCAGCCCCTGCGGAAGGGCCACCTCACACACCCACAGGCTAGGAAGGGAGGTGGAGAAAGTGGTGACCTGGGACACAGACTCTGGGAGTGGCCGGAGTGAACATAGCCTTAGGGCAGACACCAATGACCTAACCAGGCAAGCGAAAGGCAGGGCAGGACTGAGCATTCACAAAACTGGGAATGGGGAACAAAACAGGTTCCAGGAGCATTCACTTAGCTCTAACTCTCTGGTAGATTCCAGGACTGCAGATGCTGGAAAGACATCACTTGTTCAAAAAACATGAAGTTTTTGGACTTATTTCTCGTCACAGTTTTTGACTTTTTTTTTTCTTTCGATGCTTCTTCTCTTTTTTTAGTTTGTTTTCTTCTATCATTGTTATCTAATTTTATTCATTTCCCTTCAATCCTTAATCTCTTTTCTCCTCATCACTTTTCAAATTTTACTTCTTCCATTTCCCACTCTTTCTACCTTTAGTAGTATTACTACTAAGCTTTATAATTAATCTTTAAATATTTAATCGACTAAAATGTTAATGGTGGGATAGCTGTTGCATTTAGTATGCGTCTATTTGGTTTGTCCTTGCATCTGTATTTTTTTTCCTACTGTTAAGTTGGAACACAATTAGTTTTAATTGGTTCTTATTGTATGCCAATATCCAGTCTGTCTTTGGCTGTATTATTATTAATAGTTTTGTTGCTACACCCAGGGTGGTACAGTTGTAATTAATTGGTTCCTACTATATGCCAATATCTGGTTTGTCTTTATGTTACCAACAATACTAGAGTTTATTTCTAGAGAACTAGGTGCTGTACCGGTGACACTGCATCCTCCTTTCCCCAAATTAATGGAGGCCTATAGTTAGCGGGCCACGCTCACAGTGTTATCACTGAAAAGCAGACACTAAAAAGCTCCATGTTAGCAATAAAGTCCACTATAACTGACTCTCATTTCTTAGCCAAAATCAATCAAACATGACATAGCAAGGGAACAAAATGCTTCAAAAACTTTCCAACTCCCCCAAAACTGATCCATGGGGCATGGCAGGGGAGAAAAACAAAAACAACTAAAGCCAAACAGCTGAACAATATGAAGTGATAAAAGATCAAAAAAAGTGCTCAAAAGCTCAAAGATTATACAATGACACAGATAAGAGACTTAATAAAAAGCTAGGTGGACGTGGTGATGCATACCTATAATCCCAGCATTTGGGAGGCTGAGGCAGGAGCACTGATGCATGTTCGAGGCCAGTCTGGGCTATAAAGTGAGCTCAAGGACAGCCTGAACTGCATAGTGAGACCCTGTCTCAAAAACAAAAAATAAATAAAAGGCTAGGTGATGTACTCACTTCAGCAGCACATACACTGAGAAGCTAGCTGAGCTGAACAAAACAATACACAAACCATTTTATCAAAGAATTAGAGTCATGAAAAGGCACCAACAAATCCAGGAGATTAAAACTTTTATTGCAAATAGAAGTGACCAACATGAAGACAGTGTCAGAAATAGAACACAAGGCTGATGCAGGGGACCACGCATTCAGCGATGCCTTAAAATCCATAAAGAACAGGAAAATGGATCCAACAGTTGCTAGATGACACCAGGAAGACAAATTGTTAAGATTAACTGGAATTAGTGAAAAATCAGATGACAATATGAATGGCATTAAAAATACCTGTTCAGAGTAATAGAAAACATTTAAGTATGGGGAAAGAATTTAACCTACATATAAACAAGGCATATAGAAAAACAAACATCACGAGCATAAAGAACATCCGCACAACATATCATAGGCAAAAACCCGAGAAGTGCAACACAAGGACTGGATGTTTAAAGCTGTTAGAGAAAAGTAACCAATGAGTGTTTGGTCAACTCATTAGAATTACAGCAATTTCTCAACATAAACCTTAAAGGCCACGAGAGCTTGGAATAAGTGCTTCAAGTTCTAAAAGAAAATATTTCCAACCTGGACTGACATATCCTGAAGAACTATCTTTCAAAACAGATGGAGAAGTAACATCTTTCCATGACAAAGAGCACCTTAAGAAATTCATAACCACCAAACCAGCACTCCACAAAATTACCAAGGATATTGGAGAAGTATACAATGAAGCCAGCAATGCCAAACCAGGTAGGGTAACCAGTTAAACTGAAGGGGGTAAGAAGGAATTAGTAGCAAGAAAATAATGGTGTAGTAATTATCCTATTTTCAGACAAAGTGGATTTCAAGCCAAAACTGATTAGAAGATGCAAAAAAGGTCATTACGTGTTTATTAAAGGAATGATTCAACAGCAAAAGGTAACAATTATAAACAAATACTCACTGAACACTAGTACACTCAACTTCACAAAACAGACAATAGTGGATAAAAAGATCAGATAAACATCAACACTACAGTGGAGGATCCCAATGCCCACACACCACCGTCACATAGAGATACAGACTGATCCCGGCGGTCCGTGGGGTTGACCCTGTGGATCAGACCAGGCCCCCAGCAGTGCGGTGACAGAGCGGAGCCCAGTGGTCCACTGGGGGCGACCTCATGGACTCAACCGGGCCCCCAGCACAGCCTCACTGGGGCGGAACCCAGCCATCTGCTTGGGTGACCCTGAGGACTCAACTGGGCCTCTGGATGCGCTGTATTGAGGCAAAGCCTGGCAGTTTGCTGGGTAACCCCACCAACTTGACCAGACTGATGGCCTTGGGGGCTTGTCAGTGGGGGCTTGACCACAGTGAACCTGGTTCCCTGCCTATTGACTGTCTTTGAGCATGGGTGCTTTTCCACCTCGTGCCATAGCAATTTGTGTACACTCATATTTGTTACAGCGTAATTTGAAGCAGCCGTGTCTCTTCCCAACGTGAGAGCCCGAGGGAGTAAATAAACCCAAAAGTACAGTTATTATCAGAGGGAAGATGACTGATTGGGTGGCAGAACAATGGAGATGAGGGTGGAGAAAACTGATTAATCGAAGGAGTCATCATCTGTATAACTGAGCAACAAGTGTTAAGGTAACATCATGTAATACAGCATTCAGTGCTAATTCCCTACTATCTTCTCTATTATTTGGTATTTCCTTTATTGTTTTTGTGTTAATGAATGCAAAGATAATGTTATGTAATACAGCATCCAGTGCTAATTTCCTACTATCTTCTCTATAATTTTGTATTTCCTGTATTGTTTTTGTGTTACTCTGGTTTATATGTCTCTATTCTTTTGTCTTTAAGATAAAAAAATACATAATTTAAAAAATTTAAAAGCCAAATAGGACTAAAAAAAAAAAAAACAATAAAGAAAACCCAGAGTTGAAGCAACCTTTGAATAAATGGTTAACAGGTATGTGTTTGTTAACAAATGACTTAACAGGTATCTAAGTGTTTCAGCTAGATTACACGTAGCTCATAAGGCACGCCTAAGTAAATGCAAAAGTACCAAAATTATCCCATGCATATCAGAAGCTCACGGTGCACTAAAACTAAAAATCAATGGCAAAAGAAATCACAGTAATTATGCAAACACATGGAAATTAAACAATACTCTACTGAATAACCTATGAATCACAGAAGAAATCAAGCAAGAAAGTGGTACGTAGAATCAAATAATGCCATTACAACATACCAGAACGTATTGGACACAATGAAAGGAGTCCTAGGAGGAAAGTTTACAGCTGTGAACATGCACATCAGAAAAAAACAGCAAGACCATAACCTAATCATGTACATCTGGGTACTAAAATGAACAAGAATCCAAACTCAAGACTAATATAAAGAAGGAAATTATAAAGACCTCAGCAGAAGCAAAGAATTGAAGAATAAAGAGCTATTTCCAAATAGACACCTAGCTAACCCACCCCCACCAAGGGAACAAGAGACCCAAATCATTGTAATTAGAAAGAATAAAGGCAAAACAGACACCACAGAAAACTACCTTAAAACCTGCACCTGTACTCCAATAAACTGGAAGGGTAAATTCCTAGATATAGATGAATTACCAAAACTGAACCAAAACATAACCTTGAACGCTGCAGCAGGCAATGAAATTGAGGCAGTAATTAAAAGACATGAAAAAAAAAGCCCTCCAACTAAAAAAACCCAGCACCTATAGATTCACCACTGAATTCTGTAACTTCAGGGAAGATTTAGTGCAATACTGTATACCTCAAAGTAATGAACGTGAAAGAATACTGCCAAACTCATTCCTGGATGCTAGTATTATCCTGATTCCAAAACCAGACAAAGATTCTACTAAAAAAGACAACTATAGGTGAATCTCTTTAATGAACACAGATACAAAAGAGTCTCTACAAGATATTAGCAAACAGAATGCAACAAATCATTAAAAAGATTATACATCATGATGCAGTAGGTGTCTTACAGGGACTCAAGGATGGTTTAATGAAAGCCATTCAATCCATATATGACATAAATAGGACAAAGATTACATGGTCATCAAAATAGACTCAGAAAAAGTCTAACAAAATCCAACACCAATTCATGGTAAAAAGCCTGAAGAAAATAGGACCTTACCTCTTATATTTAGGACAAATCTACCGCCAACATCACAACCTTGATGCATAAACCTGGACCCAGCAGAACCACCCCTCACTCTTCTACTTTATTTTCTACTTTATTTTGAACTTTAGTGTTACACTAGCTAGCTGTGCATCTCAGTACTTTTCCTCGAAGGCTAAACAATCTATGTGTTTACCCACTTGGTATGACGAACAGCAAGGAGTGTGCACATGTGCAAAACTGTCAAAATGGGATTTGGACCCAACTGGCTCTATGTATGTTTACCCAAGCATCACAGAGAGTCCAACAGACTCATGCCACTCCAGCATTTATTAAAAAAAAAGTTTTCATTTTTCTGGTAGAAGTAGCCCAATTCATTACAATCTCAGCCCTCAGAAGGCTGAGGCAGGATAATGGTCAAGGCCAACCTGAACTACAGGTACATAACAAGACTTGCACATGAAAAACCACATTTGCAAGTTTTAGAGGAGGTCAAAAGTGAATCATCAGATTACTGAAGCATGGCTGCTGAAGATGATCCATTATGGTAAAAGACATGCTTTCCTAAAAGAGTGGTGTGGGTACATGATCATGGTGATGACGATGACGATGGTGACTTTGATACTATGAGCCAAAGTGCCTGTGACAGTGAAAAAGAGCAAAAATGGACTGATTCAGAAACACAAGGAATGCAGACCTCCTTCATTTCAAGAACGAGGAAAATAGCAATGAGTACATATCTGACTATTTGAAAAGTTGCAACCAAACAGGAAGATCCAATATTAAAGACCTAGGTCTGAAAACAGAGAGGGTCTTGGCAGGGGTGAGACTTACTGGAAAAAAAGTCACAAAGTTGGAAATTGTAACAGAAAAAAATGCTACAAGATGCTGTGAAATACATGAAGGCTGAAATGCAAGTGAGGTGTTCCTATACACCAATAGCCATATTAAAAGTCTTTATTATGACCTCACTAGCTGAACTGGAAGCCTTCATAGGTCTGTTACTTCACAAGGATTTCTCGTATCACCTGAAGGAATGTAAAAGACTTATAGAAAAGTGATAGGTCAAAATACAGCATAAGCAGGGTATGGTGGTACATGCTTGTAATCTCAGCCCTCAGAAGGCTGAGGCAGGATGATCGTCAAGGCCAACCTGAACTACAGCTACATAACAAGACTTATCTTTTAAAAAAAGGCATAAAAATTTATGCCCTTGTATGTGTGAAGACTTACTATTCTTTAATTTACACAATTTATCATGGAACTCAGCCATCAGGTCCTTATTCATATAGTAATAAACAGAATGATGTTGTGAACAGACTTGTTTCGATCTTCCAAACTTATTGGAATGTGACATTCAACAATTGGTTTACTGGTTTTGAACTGATGTTACTTTTGCTAAAATAGCACAAGTTGACCAGTGCAGAAACTGTACACAGGAACAAAGCAGAAATTCCAAATGAAATGTTGCAACTTCAAGACAGAGAATTGTATGGTACAATCTCTGGATCGCAGAAAGAGGTAACATGGGCCTCATACATGGCAAAGATAAACAAACTGGTACTGCTGAGGCCAACACTGCACCCTGATGTAAATACTGATAGGGAAACCCTGACAAAATAGAAGCCTGAGATGTAACTTTCACAACAAAACCAAAGGCCAAGTAGATGTTGATGAGTTATGCACAACTATGATGTCACTCAAAACACAAAGCATTGCCCAATGGCTGTGTTTTACTCGATCCTAAACATTCGTGGCCTAAACAGTTTGATTGTTTGCAAAGTGAGAAGTGCAAGATACCACAGAGAAATTTTCTTAAGAGGACTGGGACTGGAGCGCCTAAGAGATCATTTATAGCAGAGGAAAAACAAGATGTTTCTGCCCAGTAAACTATGCAAAAACATTGTGGTGCACACTGGTGAGCTGACAAGTGAATAGGCTGGTGCAGCATCACAAAGACCTACAACGGCGGGAAAATAAAACCTACCTGCTATCAGTGTGATACTTGTTTATGGAACATGCAGTTTTCACATGAAGATTGCATTGGGTGTGACAGTTCAAGCAAAGATTTGTTTGTATTTACATGAGTTCACATAGGTTTTTATTTCTGTCATCATTTAGGTTTTGGAAGAAGGTAAATAGCTGATGTGTAAATGTTGATGATTACTATAAGCACTGATCACTTATTTGATATTTTATTGGTATATTATCTTCCTCAGCACACATGGTATGATATAGTAGGAAGCTCCAGACAAAACAGGAAGACCAGAGAGGTGGTAAGAATAGCCTGCCACAGAGGAAAGCAAAGCTAAGCACATGCGCTATCAGTGTGAAGTATGTGCATGAAACATGCAGTTTTAATGTGTTAAGACTACCTGAAGAGAAGATTATTTTTGTTGTAGTGTTCTATTGGTATTTTCATTGTGGCTCATATAGGAATTTATTTCTGATATATCTTTTAGGTTTTATAGGCAAGTACACAGCTGATGTGAAAATTTTAATGTTTATTCTGAATGCATAATACATGTAAGAATTTAATAATTTATTTTACTGAGATTTTATGTTGTTAACTATACATTGTGTAATATATTAAAAACCTCCTGACAAAACAGCAAGACCAGCAAAATGTCAAGTACGTCCTATAAAAAGGCCAGGAAAGCAAAATGTGCCATCAGTGTAAGCGATGTGTGTATGTGGAAGGTGCTGCTGTCATGTGTGCAGATGGCCTTAGGTGTGGTAACTGAAGTAAAGATTATTTTTTGTAGAGTACTACTGGTATTTTCATTGTATTCCATATGAGTTTATTTCTGATGTTCTTTCTTAGACTTTGTACACCAAAAACCAGGTGATGTTGAAAATTTTGATGCTTTTTTATAAACAATATTAGAAACTCAATACTTACTTTTTTCTGTTAAGTAGAACTGTTTAATATAATAAAACTCATCAAATTATAATTAATAATCCATTAATAGAGATATTCTAAAGAATAAACATGGCTCTGACAGACGCCCATTTATGTGCCTGATGGCAAAATTAGTCTTATGCTCTAAGGGCTACATGGGGAAAAATATGTAACCTTTTCATCTAAAAATCAGGAACAAGCCCAAGATGATGTCCACCACCACCACTCCTGTTCAATATAGTACTCGAAACTTTGCCTATATGGATCAGGTTAGAGGAAAAAAAGAAAAGAGATACCTATAGGAAAGGAAGAATTCATGATCCTTTTACATAGAACATTATACCAAAAGACTCCTAGACCTAACAAATTCATCAAGACAGTAGGACACAAAATCAATAGCATTCCTGTACACCAACAATGTACCCCACTGAAAAAAGGAAGTAGAAAGTCAATATTACTCACAATAGCTTCAAGAAAGATTAAATATAATACACAGTAATTAACCTAACACAAAAGTGAACAAGCCCTGTAATGAAAACTATAGTATTCTGAAAAAGGAGATTAAGGAAGACAACAGAAAATGGAAAAGACAGAGCCTGTTCCTTGATATATAAAACCAATACAGTGGTACCTCAGTTCAGAAACTTAATTCTCTCAATTTGACTATAAATCAAACTGGATGAGAATGGAATCAAATTTCCCCATAAGGACAACAATGAATCTAACCGCTGAATTTGACTTGAGTCTTATCCAAGTTGGTTTGCAACCAGAAACTTGGAGAGAATCAACCTTGTGAACCAAGGTACAACGGTATTATCAAAACAGCCATACTTCTAAACTGATACAGACCTAATACAATCCCATATGAATAGCATTCCTCACACAACTACAAGAAACAATCCCACAATTCAAAAGGAATCAGAAGACGCTCAGAATAACAGTAGCAACACTGGGCAACAAGAGTATAGCAAAAAGCATCACAATCTCAGATTTCAAGTTACTGTATATTACAAAGCCACAGTGATAACAGCATGGTACTAGCACAAAAACTGCCACATGGCATGAGAATACAGAAACCCCAGGCACAATCAGTCCCTAATCTTTGACAAAGGGGCCCAAAAAATATGTTAATGGAATGACAGACAGCCACTTTAAGAAATGGTGCTAAAAAACATGCTGTAAGTCCAAATCTAGTCTTGTATCTCTTACCATGTACTAAACTAAAATCAAAATGGATCAAAGATCTAAATATGAAAACAGAAACCATCTGCTAAACGATAAAACAGATAAAAACCTAAAAAAAAAATAAACCTTCTGAAGACACAGGTATAGCCAAGGACTTTTTGAGCGGAACCTTAACTGCACAAAAACTAGCATCAAGAATCAACAAATGAGGTTATATCAAATTAAAAGCTTCTGCATAGCAAAGGAAACAACCAACAGAGTGAAGCAAAAACATACAGAATGGGAAAAGCTTTTTGCCAGCCACTCCTCTGACAGAGACCTAACATCTAGAATATATAAAGGAATTTTTAAAAAATACTCCCCCAAATAAAAGACCCAATCAAAAAATGGGCAACTGAAATTAGTAAACATGTCTCAGAGGTAAAAATGGCCAATACAGGAAAAAATGTTCAACATCTCTGGCCATTAGAGAAATGTAAATTTAAAAAAACCTGAGAGTCTATCTTAAGGAATGGCTATAGTCAAAAAAATCAAATAATAACAGTTGCAGGTAAGGGTACAGGGGTAGGAGTGGTGTAGGAGAGGTTTCTATACTTAATGGAAAGGTAACGGGTACATCCACAATGCAAATGAGTATGGCAAGTCCTCAAATAACTAAAACTAGAAATTTCCCTTCTAGGTATCTTCCCAGAAGAGTTAGAGACATCATATTACAGTAAGACATGCACACTCATGTTTATAGCAGCACAACTCATAATAGATGTCTTTTTTTTTTTTTTTTAAGCTAAGTCTTGGAAATTCCCTATATGTCCATCAGTACGTGACTGGTAGAAATTCCCTATATGTCCCTATATTCCCTTGGAATTCCCTTGGAACATCTAATCAGTAGATGACTGGTAGAAATGCCCTAGATGTCCATCAATAGATGATGCATTTCGCTGTATGTCCATCAATAGAAAATACAGCATTTATACATAATGGAGCACTACTCTGCCATAAAGAAGGCCAAATGAGTCATTTGTGAAAAAATGGAGGCACCTTCAGACCACAACGTTATGTGAAATAAATCAGACATACAAACAAGTACTGTGTGGTTTCTCATTATATGAGAAACACAAAGTATAAATAAAAGTGCAAAATAAAAGACAGATAATAGGAAATAGGGAGAGATCTTTGAAAATGGGGAGGGGATCAAGAGATAGGGGAGAGAAGGGTAGGTAAGAGGACATAAAAGAATTAAGATGTGTTATGTATATGTATCAGCTCTCCATAATGAATGTAACCATTATGTGCAGCAAAAATGTACCAATTAAGAAGCAAACAAAAACATAATGGTATGAAGATATTCTACCTCCCTAGCTAATTATGTATCTAGACATAAAGACAACCTACTATTGTTAATTGTTAATTAATATTGTTAATTGTTATTGTTAATACTAAACTATGAAGAAAGTGAATGGACATAACTATCTTCCTAAAACTGTAACTCAGGTAATAAAACAAGCCAACAGAAAGTTAACTCTTTGTTTTAGAAAGAATCAAAGAGATGTTCCTCAAATAAAGAACAGAATATGTCCATAATGGTACACATTTCTAATAAAATTCATCCATGTAAAGAAATTATTACCTGATTTGTAGGCATTTTCGGCACATTCACCTTCCACATCTGGGCTTCCCTAGAGATTGCCTTTTCCAATAAGAAAGACAATCTGTGGTTTTCCAAAGGGCCTGGAAACTTCATGATATCCTTTGGATCTGCCCGCCACCCAGCTTGATGTAACTACCTATAAAATCAAATATAAATAATGCTTATTATTTAATTATAGGATAAATATATACATATAAAAGTATGCTGGTATTTATTAAGCAATTCACAAAACAAAGTAAGAATGTTATAAGGCAATATAAGATTTTACAGCTCTTTAAAATATATTAGTGTTATAATAATCAGTTATCTAAAATATTCTTACTTTAAATCTGAAATTTAGTCATAAAGAGAACAAAAACAAAGCTATAAAATAAAACCTTGGAACTCTAATCAAAATATTACTACCACATAAAACTGGCAAAAGAAATTTAATACTAGGGATTTTTAATACTAGGATTTTTAGAAATTGTTGTCCCAAACATTTCTCCTAAAAACAGCCGTTAATTTTTCATTTAGAAAGCCATATTCATTACATTAAATCTAATCTGCTCCCACTTCTTCACAGTGAAAGTCTTGAATTATGCTTCAGGTCTGGGGTGTAGCTCAGTGGCACAGCACATGCACCCAGCCCCTGGGTTTAATGCCAGGCACCAGAGGGAAAAAACTGTGTGCTCACATGTGGTGATTTAAATTTGAATTGAACAGTTAAAAACAGACTTGCCTAAAGCTCTACTTTAATAATGTGGCTAATGGACACTACAATGGACAAGCCTAGTAAAGGAAATTTTCTGTCAACACAGAAAGTTTTACTGGGCAGGATCTGATCTAGAAAGCTTAGGAGACTTACTAGTCCTCTAAAAAGTAACAGCCTAGATCAAGGCAGGGCAACTGAGTTCAAGAGACATGTTTCTAGATTAAAAAGATAGTAATAAAACAACCCTATGGATTTGAGAAGCTTGACTGTGACAGAAAACTATATTGAAAAGCTGCTGAACAATATGAGAAGAGAGCTTCAGTCTTGAGAGCTGAACAACTGAAAAGGCACTATCACCAAAGATTCCACAAGAAAGTAATTCACCACGAGATTGACCTAACAATTAACATGCTGAATATAAAGATTTCAGAAACACTGAAAAGGTTATGTTGGAAGGATGAGACCAAGTACGGATGTTAGAAGATAGAACAAGAGCTTCATCTTCACATTGACTAGAAGGAAAACCAGAGGTAGTATTTAAAACTATACACCAATACAGCAATAGAGCAACTTACTTAAAAATGTGATCTTACGTAACAGGAGAACTAGGTTATAGGTTTTTAAAAAAGTTCACCTCCAGTGTGAGAGAAGGGAGAAAAAGGCTTGCAGCAGGGGAAGTGCTGTTTCCTATTATAAGCCTTATATAACTGAAGTTCTCAAGCTGCCCGGTGGTGGCTCATACTTGTAATCTCAGCACTTGGGAAGCTGAGGCAGGAAGATGGCCATGATTTCAAAGCCAGCTTGGACTACAGAGCAAGACCCTATCTCAAAAAACCAAAATAAGAAAAAGTTTTCAACTATGTATATATTTTTATTATGTGCTACAGATTCATATAATTTGGGACTGCTCTTAAATGTCCAGAATTAAGACACGTAAACTTCCAAATTTTTGATAAAATTTAAAATATGAACAAATAAACCTCTTTTAATTTCCATTCTGCCCCAATTTGAGCTACTATCCTCTCTCCTGCTACACCACACACTCCAACGACTTACAGGATATCTCCACTGGACTGGCTTATGATGTTTTCTTTTTTTTAGTCAGTGCCTCACTCTGTAATTCAAAGTGGCCTTGAACTCACTATGTAGCCCAGGCTGGCCTAGAACTCATGGTGGCACTCCTCTGCCTCAGCCACCCCAGTGCTGGAATTACAGGTATATGCCATACCACCTGGCTTTTTCTTCTTTAAACTTTTGAGTATTCTCAACTTTTCTATAGTGACCATGAAATATTTTCATGCTAAGAAAACAAAGGTAAGTGAAGGAAAAGAATTAAAGGTAATTTCTACCAAGAATTCTTGATTTTCTAGTCAGATGTGATTTCTTTCACCTATGAAAGCAGCTTTCCACTATCTCCCCAGCTAACTGAAAAGTTCCTGTGAGGTCACGTATACAAATATCAACTTTTTATTACTCACTGTGTCCATAACACAATACTATGGATAGAACAGGGAGTCAAAAACAAACACATACAACCATGAGCTAAATAACACACCCAAGTCAAAATCTGAGTTCACAAGTCAATCCTTTAAACATTTGAAGGTTGCTATAAAGCTCACGGATTCTTTTTCGTATTTGAAAAACTGTTCCTCACATGGCACTTTGGCTCTTTTATAAGTAGCGCCAATTCTACATTTTCAATTCAGATAAAATTCATGGTCAGCTACAACATTTTTATCGAGACAGGCTCTGCCTATATTATTCAGGATGGCCTTCAGCTTATGTAGCCCAGGCCAATTCTCTTGCCTCAGTCTCCAGAGTGCTATCATTACAGGCAAGCACCACCAAGCTCAACCTCAACTAAAACTTTTAAGACTTTCTCAGGTTCATGTGTGTGTGGAGAGTCTTTGGGGGTTATATACATCCTTGAGTATTTTTTTAAAGTTATCTTATTAAAGAATCCATACACAGTTGTATTTTGCCAAGATGTTCTGATGTCCCAATTTTGTTACTTAGTACATGTCTCAGCTCTTCCACAATTTGATGGGCAGGTTCACTGTAATTGCATCTAAAATAATCATAAATACTAACCTTAGAACTGCAGGGTAAACACCAGACTACCATCCATCAAGAGACCCTCAGAAGAATGCTAATATTACATGAAGATTGGATTTTGTAGGTGCTAAGATTTCTTCCTAATCTAATTTTAGTCTGCGATGTTTGCACCCTGATCAAAAACATGAAACTTCAATAATTTTTCCATGCCACTAATTATCCCAAACAAGGTGGTTCACCAGAATTCATCAGCTTTCTCAACACAAACCAACAAATGGCTGCCACTAAGCACTATTTTCTCCTTACAAGACTTCTGAGTCATATGTTTAGCAAGTACAAATAAGGACAGAGAGCAACATCTGCAACAGAATTCTATAAACATCAGAGAGGCTGAGACAGGAGGGTTGTCTCAAAGAGTTGCCTGGGCTACATAGTGAGTTCAAGACCAGTCTGAACCATACAGCAAGACCTTGTCTCAACACACACACACACACACACACACACACACACACACACACACACACGCCATCATAGGCCAAGCATGATGATGGCAGATACTTGTAATCACAGCACTCTAGAGACTGAGGCAAGAGGATTACTGTGAGTTTGAGGCCAGCCTGGACTACATAGGGAGTTCAAGGCCAGCCTAAGAGTAGCAAACTCTAGCTAAAGCAAGCCAGATGCAAATATTAGAGTAAACAATACAAACCTTCTTTGCTGTTTATACCAATATTCTCATTGATGGGTAGAGTATGCTACTACATGGACTTAACAAAACATGTAGACGTAGAAAATATTAAAGAAGAGAAAAGTCAACAAAACCAAAAATTGATTCTCTGAAAAGATCAATACTGGCAAACCTGCAGTTAGAGTGACTAAGAAACATAAAAGATAAATTATTAAAATCCAAGATAGGACATTTTTACCTACTTCACAAAAATAAAGACAATCACAAATGAAATTTATAAACAATTGTACACAGATAAATCAGACAATACAGTAGAAATGGACCAAAGTCTTGAAATACAAACTACCAAACCTACTTAAAAGCTGAACAGCCATAATATGACATTTATTTTATTAGTTTAAAAAAGCTACGGGCAAAGAAAAGTCCATGCCCAGGTAACTTCACTGGTTAAATTCTAAAAAACATTTACAGCAAACCTAACACTCTTTTTCATAAATTTTCAAAAAACAGAAGAGGAAATCTTCACAACAAATTCTACAGCCCAATTATTACCCTTCTACCAAAGCCAGACAAACATCTCTAGAAAACTACTTCTGAATAGTGCAAAATCTTTAACAAAATACTAACAAACTAAATTCTGCAACATCATAAATGCAAGATTGATTTAGTGGTACCAAAAAATCAATTAAAATAAGACAGTACACTGTATTAATTTTTATAAAACAACTCTTTGCTCACACTAAACGTAAGAAGCATTCAAATTTGCTTAAACGTTCAAAAAATAGTACAAAAACAAAGGGTCAGAACTATGGATCCATTCCAGACTACGTGCGGCTACAGAAAACTGTGAGTACACCACAGCCAAGTGATTCCTCCTGCAGTTGCAAGAGTTGTCACTAGGTCAAACAACATTAATATAGACAGTAGATCATACAAAAATAAATCAATGCTAAATTCATTACAATTGAAAACTGTGATTCTATAAAAGCATATTCTTATTCTTAGGATATATACGCTAATAATTTTAAGAGGATTATAACACAGTACATACAACCTATACAAGGAGAGAAAGAAAATAGATAAAATGTTAATGGATAAATCTGGGTGCAAGAAGTGTTTTAAATAACTTATGTATGAAAAGCCAAAATACCCATAACTTAAGGAAATCTATTTTTTACTCTCTTTGCAAAACCACTAAGACAGATAGTATCATATGAAGATACAGGTTTTAAGGACAATGAACAAGCCTATCTTATACTATTTAAAAGGCTATTGGATTAATTCTGCTAAGGAGTAAAACACAAAATACAATTTTATTTTTATTAGGATAGCTTTATAATTGTACCTCAATGTTAATGTATATCCACTCACAGTCATACGGAGAATTTTGATTGCTCTTTAGTTTCTAAAAACAAAAAGACTATATACAGGCTCAGCATCCCTTATTCTAAATGCCTGGGATCAGAAGTGTTTCAATTACTTTTGGATTTGGGGGTATTTGAAATATACAAAATCATGTGCTTGGGACCAAACTTAAGCAAGAAATCATTTATTTACACCTAAAGTACACATACATATAAAGTAATTTTGGGCAAGATTTCAATTTTGTGCACGAAACAAAGTTTCAGGATGAGGAGATTTCCACTTGTGGCCTCAGGTCCGCATTCAAAGTGGATTTTGGAGCATTTCCTATTTTCAAGTTAGGAATGCTCAACCTGAATTTTGTTTGCCACATCCCACATGCAACTTCAAAATTTCTCCTTCCTTTCTCTCAACTGCACCTTCTACTATGTTTCTCTATATGCTTACCAAAAACTCTAATTTCTGATTTAAAAGTGAGTACTTACTGCACAGCATAAACAGTATTACTGATACACGAACAGACAAAACAGTGTGGTACAGTGCTGGGTATACAATATAAACAACTTCACTAATACGTAATTACTGTATTTATGATTATAATACCAACGTTGGATTCTTAGTTCTTCTTCTAAAGAGAAATTTACTGTGACCCTAAGAACCTAACGTTCTACTTCACTCTTTGACTTTAAGCACTAGCAGCAGACACGGAATTCTAATTCCAAAACTGTGCTCATTCACCCATCTCCATGCCGTTCCATTGACTGTTTTCAACCTGAAATGTCCTTCTCTACCTCACACTCTGTTGTCTAAAATTGCCATCAGTCTACATTAGTACCCTCTGGAATTAATGCGGTTGTTCCCTGCCTTCATACACCTGTTTCTGGACATAATTCTACATCTTTCTGCATTTAATTGCTAAGTGATGATTACTTGCAGACTCACCTGATGATTACTTGCAGACCCACCTCATCACTTAGTTTTCTACTAAACTATGAGTTTCTTGATGGCACTCAGTCTCCGAAGTTTAGCACCGTGCTTAACAGCTTACACTTGCTAAAGGCTTAGCGTGTACCTGGTTAGCTACTGTCCAGAGCGCTGTCACATTGACTCATGTAATTAATTCTTATTAAATTGGAATTACTAAGCCCATTTTAAAGATGAATAAGAAAGGTGAATACTCAGAGTAAAACACGCATGCAGGCAGTGTTCAATTTTGACCAGGACATGTACTAGAGCTCCACTTTAACGTACTAGGTCACACATGTCTACTACCGCCTCCCAACATCAACTACGTCCCTGTTAAGAAACCACTGTTAATAAACTTTTCAAGACTCCCGTCTCTTTGGCCCCGCATTAGCTAATTTAAATCTTGTCTGCTCCTTCTTAATCCATTTGTGTGTTTTCTGTGGTAGATGAACTCCCACAAATAATTTGGAAGTTCTAGAAAAGGTAACACTACTGCTAATCTTTTCAACAAATTCAGGACGGAGACGACGCGGTGTAACAGACCGAAATCTGGCCAAGAGGTTCTCATAGCTAAGAGGTATCTAAAATAAATTGTGGAGTCTCAAGTTCTCTAGCACGTAAAAGGAGGCTCTCTCCCCTATCATCGAGTCCTTGGGGGACTGAAGTAAGTTGCAAACCTGGAAGAACCGTGCCTGGCTGATCATAGGCCTCATGAAATGCTGCTGCTCAAACGCTGAGTGGTTTTTCACGGACAGAATAAAAACGAAGTATGTTTCCGCGACACTCAAAACCTGCAGTCTAAACCTGCCCTACCGCCCCGCAGGTACCTTTCACTGTTTTGCTACCTAATTTTCAACTTCTTAAAAAATCACCTGCAACCGTACCCCTACCTCACCGGAGGCCTTTTGGCCCTGCTTTCAAAGTCCAGAATCTTTACCTGTCCTTCAGGGTGCAACCCAACCAAGCTCACCTCCACGACAGCCCGTCCGCCCCGGCCACGCTCCCTGCCGCGCTTTCCGCACACGGGGGCTTCGCCGGCTCCACCCGCCCGGTAGCCCGAGTTAAGCTCCGGGACCCCGCAGCGTCCTAGGCGTCTGAGGGCGGGTACGCGTCCCCCTCTGTGCGCGAGCAAACGCGCACCCCGGGACAGACACCCGGACAAACATCCGGATAGGCACCGCGCTGCGACTGCAGAAAGTTACCACGGCCGGGCCGCAGCTCTGCAGCGGGGCAGTGCCGGACGCGAGGCCAGGCGGGGCGTCCCGAGGCTGGAAGGGGACGCGGCGGCGCCCCGCTCTCACCTCCTCCTCCTGCTCGGCGTCCTCCTCCTCCTCCTCCTTCTCCCCCCCCGGCAGAGCTGCGGGCCTCCCAGGGGTGACGCGGGGGCATCCGGGGCGTCGCCTGCTCCTTCCCTCCGCGCGAGGGGCGAGGCGCGCGGCCGAGGACCGGGCCGGCCGAGAAGGGGAAGGGGCCGGGCCGGGGTCGCAGCGGGACGCACGGCTGCGGCCGCGTCGTCAGCGAGTCAGCGCCATGGCGCCCCCGGGCCGGAGCCCGCCGCCGCCGCCGGTGCCCCGGGGAGAAGGGGGCTCCCTCTCGCCATAGGGCGGCGGGGGTAGGGGGCAGGCGGGGGGGACGAGCGGCTCGGCCCCTGCCCGGGGGACGCGCCTCCGAGGGGAAATGGTGAAGGGGGAGGGGAAAGAAAAGAAAAAGAAGGGAACGGGGAAGCGGAGACGGCGGGAGCGAGCGCCGGTCCCGCGGCAGGCTGGCGGGGAAGGAGGCCCGGCCCGGCCCCGCGCAGCGATCCGTCCTGGCCGGCACAGCGGCACCTCGGTCCGTCCGCGCCGCCTCGGCCCGCCCCCGCCTCCCCGCCGCCCTCCGGGACGGCGAACGCAGGGAGAGGACCTTGGGCCCACCAGGAAGAGCCGGGGAGTCGTAAGCACTGGGGAGCAACGAGGGAGGACACTGCCCTTAGATCAAAGGTCCGCGGACTCGTTTCTCGGAGGAGCGGAGGGATCAGCTTCGCCGCGCGATGACGTCACCTTCGCGGCTGGCTGGAGGGGCGTGTGGCGGCCGGAGCGTGCGCTGCGCATGCGCCCGGGGAAGAAAGGCGCGGAACGAGTGGGATCGGGGGGAGGGGCGGACCTTCGGCCCTCGTAGGACTTACTTGGAAAGAGCGGTTGGACAGTGTATAAAGATCGTGCCTCCTTCGTTCACCTTTCAAATAACTGTTTCCTTACAGCTGACGCGTGGCTGGATTCGTGGGCTTCCTGGCCCGGCGTGCGGGTGGCGGGCCCGGAAAGCTGCGGTCACGTCCCGGGTGCGGGATCCCCGCCCCCACCGCGCGGCTCGGCCCGGCCAGGGTTTGTTCCTAGGGCGGTAACGCGTGTGTGGCGACAAAAACTTGTTTTATCTGGAGTTCTTTCGCTACAAATGGAAATTTTTGCTTATCTCTCTAATTGCTATTGAGACAAAGAGTTTGTAGTCTTACAAAAAGCCTTGGGAAAGGGAAAACCTTAAACACTTAAAGATGTAGCCTCCTTTGTGTTTTCCACTTCTGTCTTCCATGTGCCTATTTTAATAGTTCCTGAAAAGTACAGCGTTGAGCTTCTTCAGCGGCCAGACCGGCAAACGCGAAATAACCGAGACTAAAATAGCTCCTGCCTTTATCCCATTTCTTTACGCGGCGATTTGTTTGCTGTGCGTGTGCGCCCTCTGGATTACACAGCGCGCGGCGGCGGGGCTCTACTCCGCGTAAAAGGCTCTGGGATACTTCATTACTGACTGAACAAACTGACCAGGATCAGAAGTATTAGGACCAAAAAGTGTAGGCTGCCGTGGAAACACCCCTAGCCTAGTTTGGTTTATCAGCGGCTTCTCTGAAGGAAGTGACATTTAAGATGAGACTTGAAACCACTGAGCAAAGAAGTGGGCAAAGAATAGAACAGTACTGGCAGGGGACGCAGCATGTGTAGGAGCTCTAAAGCACACGTTCTAAAAACCACCGGAAGCCAGGCTGCCTGGTCCTTCCAGAACTGAGGCGCAGAGCTGAGGCCAGAAAGGAAAACAAGGCGTAGATGGCGTGGGACAGAGTAGGGGATGGAAAGCAGCTTGGAACATGCTGGAAACACTTAAAGTTGGTTACATCTGTATCCTGCTGTCTTCACTTCCTGCAGCCTTTTTCTGTATTCGTGGTCCTCACTCACAGAATCAGCGTTTTTCTGCTAATACTCTCAGGCGAGTAGCGTTTATGGTACAGAAGATGGGGCATAATTTCATTTCTGGAGCATGAAATGGGGCTGGCGGTGTAGCCCAGTAATGAGCTTGCATAGAATGCACAAGAGCGTGCGTTTCATCCTCCAGCGCGCAGGTGCCACGCACACATACAATACAGTTCTGCTCCTAGGTATTTACTTAAATGAAAATATATGTCCATGCAAAATTTATATGCAGTAGCATTATGAACACTCACCAAATGTGAAACAACCTGAATACTTATACCTGTGCTTTGCATATAGTTTGTCCCCAGCAAAGCCGGTACTGAGACCTGAGACGTTCCCCAAGGTGACAGCGTTGAGCGGTGTGGGGTCTGTGAGAGGGACTGATGGCTTTCTAGAGAGACTGCATTAGTTCTCCCGGGAGTAGATTAGTTCTTACAAGAGCGAGTTGTCGCAGAGGGAGTCGTTTCCTGGCTGGCTCTCTCTGGCCACATAATCTATTCCACTCTCCCATAAGCGCTCAGTCTCTCTCCCACTATGAGGCCTTCACTGGAAGCCAAGCAGATGCTAGCACCATGCCTTGGACTTCCAGAACCATGAGCCAAAATAGATACCCTTATTCTTTCTTTCCACAAATTACCCAATCCTAGATATTTTGTTATAACAGAAAACTAGGACAGGCATCAGTCAGTGATTGCATCAATCATATTTATTCAATGGAACATTACTCAGCCATGAGAAGAAAGTACTGACGTGCTGCAACGTGGATGACCTTTGAAACATGCTAAGAGAAAGAAGCCACTCACAGGAACATGTTTGTGGTTCTGTTTCTGTGAATGTTAGGAACGGGCAAATCTGTAGAAACGTAAAGTAGGTAAGATTGATTGCTTAGGGCTGAGGGATGGTGTAGGATTGAGGGATGACAGCAAAAGGATGTTGAGTTTGTTTCTGAGGTGATGAAAATATTCTCAGTGTTCAAATTGACTGTGGTGATGGTTATGCTGAACATATTAAAAACCGCTGAGCCAGGCATGGTACAGCATGCCTGCTAGACCAGCACTCAGGAGGCTGAGGCAGAAGGGTCACTTGAAGTTCAAGGTGATAATGTGGGCTACATACCAAGACCCTGTCTAAGATAAATAAACAAACAAAAACCCAGTGAACTGAAAACCTTAAATGGATGAATTGTATGGTATGTAAACTAAATATCCATAAAGCTGTTACTTTAAAAAATGGAAAAATGGGGCCAGGGATACAGCTCAGAGGCACAAGCGCCTGCCTGGTAAGCATAAGGTCCTGAGTTCAGTCCCCTTTACAAAAAAAAAAGGAAAAATGTTACTATCTTTTTGTATAGCCTCTTTTGGTTATCCTTGGGTCCAGTGTTATTTACATTTTCTGGCTTTAAGTGAATACTGAATTGCCAAACTGTTTGGCATGAAGATTGATCCAATTAAAATATAACCAAGAGTATTTAAGAGCTTCCACTCAATTATATACTTACATACTTATTCTTTTTGAAGTTCTGGTTTATCTAGGACTGTCTTGCTCTCTGGGAAATTACCACTAACAATTTAATCCACAATATAAGTATAATTACAAATAATAGATCAGTGAAGAGCAAGTTGTCCAGAGAAAACATGTGTTTTCACTATTCACTTGTAAGACTTTAACTCAACATCTTTTTTCATAATGATTATTTTTTAGCCGGGTGTGGTGGCACACGTCTGTAATCCCAGCACTCAGGAGGCCGAGGCAGGAGGATTGTCAAAGAGTTCACAGCCAGCCTGGTCTTCATAGTGAGTTCAAGCCCTGCCTGAACTGTATAGTTAGACCCTGTCTCAAAAATCCAAACAAACATAACCCTAATTGTATTTTTATAATGAATTCTAGTTACAAAAATGGAAAGTTACAAAATCCCTTCTGAAAATAAGGCATATAAAGAAGACATTAATCTCTAGGTGGAGATAAGGAATTTATATTTTTTCAAAATGTTTCTCTTTTATTCTAAATAGCAAAATTAGCCATTCTACCTGGCATTGGAGAATAATAAATATATTGATGACTAATTGTATGCCAGCCATTCAAACACTTTTACTATAGTCTCTTTTTTTATTTCCCACTGTTCCCCATTACAATAGGTTTTTAAAAAATTGTCCCCATGTTACAGACGATAAAGAGGCAAAACATACGTCCAAGACTGTCCCCCAGGATCCAAATGCTGCTCTCTCGACCCCTAAGAGTTTAGTGCTCGCAAGCCCCTACTCCTCATTTTCTTGCTCTGTGGATGGCTCTGGCTTGTATCAAATTCTAGAATCAAAACGTCCCATGATTGTTTTTGGCTTGTCTTTAATCTCAGAACAAGGTTTTTTTTCCAAAAAAATTTAGCAGTTATTCATATTTCCAAAGAGATTTTTTTTTCTTTTTTGGAAAAGGGGTTATTAAAATTCTTACACTTGCTTGATTTCATGACTGGAATAGTATGACTCTTGAAATGAAAACATATCTTGCTTCAAATGCAGTCAGGAAGCACCTATGAAACTGCTACCTATGAAACTGCTACCTAATAAGGGCTCCCTTCCGAAATGCAAAGTCATGTAAAATGAGACCTCAGAAGTCTGGGAGCGCGGAAGCGAACCAAATTGGTGAGTGAAAAGTGGTCTGTTCTTAGTTTTTCCAGAAATCCAGTGCTTTTCATGAGTAAAGACAACAAAACTATGTAATTGTTAATGATAGAAATTTCCAGCCTTCTTTGTCCTATGTGAACAAAGGTAATGTTTCCATATGAGAAATAGTACCACCTACTGGAACAAAGGAAAGGATTTAGACATTACAATCACTTATCTTTCGCATCTGCCTACACTTAAAAAGTCAAATAACAGCTTCCAAAATACTTTCATTTATCTCTACAGAGGCGGAATGTAAGAGGAGTAAACCTCCCCAGTCAATCGTGGTGATACCAAGAAAGAAGGAATTGTTCACCAGACCATGTAAAGACTCCGGTTAATATGAAGAGTGGGAGGGTACTTAGAGAAAACTTGTCAAAATCAAACTGCTCTCCAGGCTTTGGTCAACTCTATAACTGTAAACTGACTTCAGGCTTTTCATGTGTAGGTACTTTTTTTAAAAAAAGACCTCACTGGGCGAAACAATTGGTGTCATAGGAAAGGTCACAGAAATAAAATACAGCCACCTACTTGTATCTTAAAAGACTTCTATAGAAAGATTTTATTTAGGTTGGGAGGAAAATAGCATACATTACTCTTTGAAAGAACTGTTTGGATCTAGTTATCATTTTTAACCTTTCCTACTAGTTGGGTATGGTGATGCACACCTGTAATTCCAGCCCTTGGGGCTGGGAAGGAGGATCCCCTCAAGTTTGAGGCCAGCCTGGGCTACATAGTGAGTTCAAGGCCAGCCTAGATTCTACAGCAAGGCCCTGTCTCAAAAAAACAAACAAAAAACTCAACAACAACAATAACACAAAACTTTTTTGAATCCTAAACCATTAAATTTAGTAAATTTAATTAAAATAACTTTTTAGAATTTATTTTTAATTTTAAAGAGGATTAAAATAACAATACCAACAACATAGACAAAAACAAAGCAAAAACAATAAAATGATACAAGGTTTCAAAACAGTATGATAGGAATTAACAGTGGTTGTTATATTGCATATTGTTATCTTCATCAAAGTTGCTCAGATTACCAGATATAAGAATGCATGATTTATCAAACCATTAAAGAGAATAAAAAATAATTTTAAAAATTTGAAAAGATGCAGAGCTTCCTACACAAGATGGTAGGAATTCACCAATGGTTATTATATTGCATATTGTTGTCTTCAAATTAATTGTTCAGATTACCAGATATAAGCATGTAAAATTGGTCAAAAGAATTTAAGCATTAACTGTTCCTTTCAATAAACCATTAACCATCAGTAATCCCAGGTATTCTTCTATATATATTTTTTCTCTTCTTTCTTTCTTTTTCTCCTTCTCTCATCATCCCAGTTGTTCCTTCCTTTCAGCAATTTCTTTTCCTTTCATATTATCTGTTGTACATTTTGGGTTTTATTTACTCTTCCAGGTTCTTGTACAAGGGAGACAATCTGATGTTTACACATGTGGGTCCAATTTATTTCCCAGAAGAATTAAAAACATCCTATCACAGTGACATATGTGCATCCATGTTTATTGCAGCAGTTTGTTATAGCTAAATCTTGGAAACAACCCAAATGCCCATCAACTGAGGAATGGATAAAAATGACGTGGAGTATTACTCAGGTATAAAAAATGATAAAAATATGCAACCAGAGATCACACTCATAAAATCCTTTTTATGCATGTTATATAATCAGGATACCATACCCTGCCCCTCTTTTTTTCTTGTGAAGCATTTACAGGGGAGAAAAAAATAACCATTTTCCAAGTTTATTTTTAGGCTAATGTTTCCTGTAAACCTTTTTTCTTTTCTTTCTTCAACTGAGAGTCAGTTTAAACTACCCACAACCAAAGTTTACAAGCCTTTATTCTCCAAAACTAAGAAACAATGAATTAGCAAATATTTGAATCCTAGTTGCATACTACCAGACTAGGCACTATAAGAGAGTCCAAGGTGAATAAAATGTGGAACTATTTGTAAGAAACAATTATTCATTCTTTAATTCAGCAAAATTTACTAGTTGTCTGGCTGAGGGTAAACTACTCATCTCTATAATTTGACCTCATTTTCCTCACCTGTAAAATGAGGATACTAATAATAATATGCTGACTGAGCTTTTTTGAGGACTAACTGGGATAATATTTGCAAAAGGCTGAAAAGGCCACATGACACAGCAAACAGTAATTCTTTGCTTAGCTGCCATTAAGAGGCCTTTATGTATCAAGCTTCAGTTGTTGGTTTTTTTATGTAGTACAGTTAACAATGGGCTGGTTTCATGCAGCTCACAGCCTTGGGAGGGAGAGAAACAGAGGCATTGTTAATATGACATATGTATTGTATCAGTATGGCAAAATACTAGGGCAAAATGGGAGAAATTCTGTGTGTTAGTGATACTTTCGTAAATTTGAGTTGACTAGTATTAGTTATTTACTGTGTAACAAACTTCTCAAAACTTAGCTGCATAATACAACAAATACTTCTTTTTCACAGCTGTGAGGCTCAGGAACTAGTGAACACTTTAGTGGAGTGGTTTTGGCTCAGCATCTCATGAAGTTTCAGTGGAGTTGTTGGCTAGGGCTGAAGGCTCCAGGTGGGGAGAAGAATCTGTTTCCATATTCAGTGGCCAAGGGCAGGCAGCTCAGTTCCACAGCCTGGGCCTCCCTATGGGGCTGCCTACAATCAGGCAGCAGGCATCCCAGCAACAAGAGACAGAACAGGTGAGGGGCAGGGAGAGAAAGACTGAGGCTGACAGGGTAGCCACGGTCATTTTCTGACCTAAACTGGGAAGCTATGTACCATAGTACCATGTACTATGAACTGCCATGTTCTTTTCCTTTAAAGCAGCTCATTAAATGAAGCCTGTACTGAAAGGAAGAGAAATGAACTCAAAGGGAGGGATATCAAAAGAATGCATGTGGGCTGGGGATATAGCTCAGTGGAATACGCCCCTGCCTGGCAAGCGCAAGGTCCTGAGTTGGATCGCCAGTACTGCCAGAAAAGAAAAAAAGGAACAGAGAAAAATACACGTGCAAACACACACAACTCACACACTTTAAAATGACCACATATAGGCAGGCAGAGGTGGCAGAAATAAAAGAATAAGATACAAAGTTATATAGTGTGTAATCTATTATGGCTAGAGAACAGAGGGGGTGTTACTGTTATTCCCTATTTTATTTATTCATTTGTTTTTTTATTGAGGTTTTTCAAGACAGGGTCTCACTGTACTTCAGGCTGGCTTTGAACTGTGTATCCCAGGCTGGTCTTGGAGCATGGGAATACTCCTGCTTCATCCTCCAATGTGCTGGGATTACGGGTGTGCACAACCACACCTTGTTTGTGATTCCCATTTTAAAGATGAAAATGAGACACAGAGAGGTAAAGTAACTTCTCTAACATATATAATTAGTAAATGGGAAATTTAGGTCCTGAATTCAAGTTTCTGATTACAGAACCTGTCATCATTTTAATTGTCATTGACTGTAATATAAATGGATATTAATAGAGAAAATATAAAAAGCACTCTTCTATGCAAAATAAAATTTAATAACAAGATACTTAGAGAACAGCAATAGTTAGTACACTGAGCATCACGATCTTGAAAGAATGACCAAATGATACTCAGACTACAAATCATATACAAAAAAGACTCTTACAGAAAAGAAACAAATAAAAGGACAAAACTTTCTTTTCCACGAATAAACAAGTATTATAAATGAAACAAATTAGCATATATCTTAAAGTACTTTTGAAACAACATAGTATACAATTTGGGGAATTACTTGGACTTCTCCCGACTTCCTATTTATCCGTCTTCTCTTTTCTCCCTCCCCCTCCTGCTATATATAGATGTAAACAGAGTATGTATGTATTGTATATGTACGTATTGTTTTAGTTTCTCATATAAGAGAAACTGTGATATTTAAGTTTGGGCCTCTGACTTATCTCATTCAACATTACATTCTCAAGTTGAATCCATCTGCCTATGGATGCCTCAGATGTATCTTCCTTCATGGCAGAATAGTACTCCACTACGTATAAATACCACATTTTCCATTTATCTGTTGATGGGCATGTATGCTTTTTCCAAGATCTACCCACTGCAAATTTTGCTGTTATAAAAATGAGTTGTCGTGTAACTCTGTAATAACTCTTTCGGGAAAATACCAGAGAGTGAAAACTGGGTAAATGTGGTTGCTGTTTTTCCTTTTTTGAGGAAAAACCACACTGATTTTCACGGTGATTGTAGTATTTACATTCCCACCAGCAATGCATGAGAGTTTCTTCTTCCCGACATCCTTGCTAGCATTTGTTATTGTTTTATTGTTTGATGGCCATTCTTACTGGAGTAAGATGGTATCTCAATGTAGTTTCAATTTGCATTTGTCTAATGGGCAGTGATGTAGAACGTTTTTACTTGTATTTGTCGGTCATTCATGTTTCTTCTGAGAAGTGTCTGTTTTTTGCTTGGGTCTTTTAGTTTTGGGGGGGGATCTAATTTTTTTTACTTGTGTATATATTCTAGATGTTAGTCCTCTGTCCAAAGAATAGCTGGCAACTTTTTTTCCCATTGTGTATGTCGTCTCTTTACTCCGTTGGTTGTTTCCTTTGCTGTGCAGACACTTTTTAATTTGAGATTATCCCATTTATTTATCCTTTGAATTATTTCTCGTGCAATTGGCGTTCTGTTCAGAAAGACCTGCCTATGCCAGTATCTTCAAGAGTTTTACCTATTTTATCTTCCAGCAGATTAAGTATTTCTGTTCTAACATTTAGAGCTTGGATCCACTTTGATTTTAGTTTAGTACATGGTGAGCTATATGGGTCTAGAAGCAGCCTTATGCATGTGGATATACAATTTTCCCAGCATCATTTATTAAAGAGACAGTGTTTTATTGTTTGATTATATCTTTGACCCCTTTATCAAAGAGCAAATATCTGAATGTTCCTGGGGTTGTTTCTGCTTCCTCTGTTCTGTTGCATTGATCCACATTTCCGTTTTCATGCTAGTACCGTGCTGTCTTAATCACAGATGCTTTGTAGTATAATCTCACATCTGGGATTGTGATACCTCCTGCTTTGCTTTGTTGCCCAGGATTGCTTTTACTATTCTGGGTCGCTTTTGGTTCCATATGAATTTTAGGATTATTTTTTCTAGGTCTGTGAGAAATGCTGTTGGTTTTTTAACTGATATTTGATTATGTTGTTTCTGCCACTCTAGGAGTAAGGAATAACTTTCTGTTATTTTTTTCTTTCTCTCTTTTTTTTATTGGAACATTTTAGATTCATTCACATTCATCATAGGGAGTTTGTACTCCCTATGCAAAAGCTTTTTAATAAGATGAGATCCTAGTTGTTGATTCTGTGTGATAGTTCCTGGGTGATCAGGGTTTTGTTTGAAAACTCTTTGCCTACACCTATGTCTTCAAGAGTTCTACCTAATCTATCTACCAGCACATTTACTGTTTCTGCTCTAATATTTAAATCTTTGATCCATTTTCATTTTAGTTTAGTGCATGGTGAAAGATACGGATCTATTTTTAATCTGTGGCATGTTGAAAGCCAATTTTTCAAGCACCATTTATTAAAGGGGCTATCTCTTTCAGTGAAGGAAGATGTTTGTCTCCTTTGTCAAAGATATGGTGGCTGAGTATGTCTGGAGTTGTTTCTACATATTCTAATCTGTTCCATTGATTCTCAGTTTTTTTTTTTTTATTGCCAGTACTATGCTGCTTTTTATCACAGTAGCTGTGTAGCATAATTTCAAGGCAGAGATTATGATGCCTCTTGCCTTTGTTGCCCAGCATTGCCTTTCCTATTCTAGGTCTCTTCTGGTTCCAAATGATTTTTAGGATTGTTTTAGGATTTTAGGATTCTAATTCTGTGAGAGATTGGTGTTTTGATCAGTGTTGCCTTAAATTTGTATAACAATTATGGAAATATGACTATTACACTATATTGGTTCTTCTTACCCAAGAGCAAGGTATATCTTTCTATTTTCTAATACCCTTTTTGATGTCCTTTTTCAGAGTATCATAGCTTTCAAGGTAAAATTCTTTTACTTCCTTTGGTGGATTAACTAATGGGCAATTTATAACACCTAACTGAACTGAATCAGCATGGTGCTGGGTGTGGACAGTCCACCTGAGTATTGTTGCCCATAGTGTAAAAAGAGAACTGGAAGGGAAGATGGTGTGCTGTTGATTTTCCGGGAGAAGTTTTTTTTTTTTGTTTGTTTGTTTGTTTTGTTTTGTTTTGTTTTTTGGTCTTTTTGAGACAGGGTCTTGCTATGCAGTTCAGGCTGGCCTTGAGCTCACTGTGTGGCCCAGGCTGGTCTTGAACTTGCAATGATCCTCCTGCCTCAGCCTCCTGAATGCTGAAATTACAGGCATCCGCCACCAGGCCCGGCTTCTGGAGAAGTCTGCTGTGCTGGTTTTTCTGATGTGAACTCAGCTGTTGCTCAGTGTGGCTGCAGTGTTTTGCAGGGGAGCTCTGGTCCTTACCTTGAGCATTGCGCCTGGCTCCCGTGCAGATCCTTCATCTCACTGGCACAGACTTTCTAGCTTCCCCCACTGACCTTTGGGCCTTCCCAGTGCAGATCTTTGATACAGATTTGCATGAGACATTGTTGTAGGTTCTAGGCCTCCAGTTGGACTTGTGGAAGATATTGCCATGGGCTTTAGGTCTTCAGGTGGACTCATGCAGAACATTGCCATAGGATCTAGGCCCTCAGGGCCTGCAGGGTCTATTGTGATTTCATCCTTTCCATTCTAACTGAATGGATTTGAATATTTTTTAAAATAAGGTTAGCTAAGGATTTGTCAATTTTATTTAATCTTGCAAAGAACCAGTCTTCTATTCATTGATTCTTTGTATTGTTTTCATAGTCTCTATTGCATTAATTTCTGCTCTGATTTTTAGAATTCCCTCATTGTACAAGCTTTGGGCTTGACTTGCTGTTTTTAGGTTCAACATTAGGTTGTTTATTTGAACTTGCTCTGTTTTTCTGATCGGAGAATTCACCACTCTAAATTTCTCTCACAGGACTGCTTTCATTGAATCTCATAAATTCTGGTATGTTGTACTGGCATTATCATTTAATAATATAAACTGTCTAATTTCTTCTTATTTTCATCTGTGACCTATTGATTGTTCAGAAGAGAATTATTTAATTTCATTGTTTTTATGTAATTTTCATGCTTTCTTTTGCCATTGATTTCCAATTGCACTATGGTCTGATAATATGCATGGTTGTTATGGTTTATACATTGTGTCAACTTGGGGAGTCTAGAGGTTTGGCTGAGCGACTCAGCAGGAAGCCAAGGTGCTTACTTTGTATGCATCCTGACCCTGTAGAAGAGGAGGGCATGGAGACTGTGTGAGAGCTACATGCCCCATGGGTGGGGGTAGGCCATTTGCAATGTAAGGAAAGGAAAGAGGCTGCTTGCAGCCAGTCCTCCCTTTTGCTGGTTGCTTTTGCTGTGCTCTGCTGCCATGAACAGTTTGCCCTCTGCCATGTGCCACTCTGCCTCTGAACCAGCCAAGTATGGACTGAAACCTCCACAAACTGTAAGCTAAGTAAACCTTTCCTTCCTTCATTTTGGGTGTTGGGTATTTTGTCACAGCAACTAGAAAAAAGTAACCAAGACAACGGTATAATTTCAATTTCTTTGAATTTTCTTTAGCATGTTCTATGAATATGTGGTTTGTTTCGGAGAATGTCTCGTGTAGCTGAGAAGAATGTGTATTCTGGATGTTATGGGGTGGAACACTCTGTAAACATTTACTAAATCCATTGTTCAAAAGTTTGGTTCATTTGTAATATTTCTTTATTTTTTTTTTTGTCTAGTTATCTATTTGTGACACTGTGGTACTGAGGTTCCCCACTATAATTGTATTAGTGCTTATTTTATTTTTCATGTCCCTTATTTTATTTTTCTTTAATTTGTGTCATATAGTTGGGTGTGCTATATTTATTATCTTCCTCTTGGTTTGTTTCCTTTACAAGGATGTAGTGACCTTCTTTGTCTCTCTTAATTAGCTTTGGCTTGAAATCCACTTTGTCTGCAAATACAATAGCTGCCCCTGCTTTTTTCTGGGTTCCTGTCACATAGAGTACTGTTTTCTATCATTTGACTTTCAGTCTGTGAATTTTATTTTGAATTACAGGTGTTTCTTGTATGCAGCATATTGTTGGATCTTGCTTCTTGATCCATTTTGCCAGTCTGTGCTCGGATTGGTGAATTGAGACCATTTACATTGATGGTTATAAGTGATATGTATTGACTTATCCGTGTTATGTGATTTTCCTGCTGTTGGTTCTCTTTTTTCCTCTCTGTTTAATTACTTGCTTGCCTTGTAGGTTCATTCTCTTTGGGTTCATGGAGTTGTGATCCTTGTTATCTCTTTCTAGAATGTCCTTTGGTACATTTTGGAGGACTGGTTTAGTGTTTATAAATATCTTCAGGTGTTCTTTGTCGTGGAAGTATCTTATTTCTCCATCAGTTTTGAAAGATAGTTTTGCAGAGTACATCAAAACTTGTTTTCTTTTAGAGCTTGAAATACTTCACTCCAAGATATCCTTCTTTTTATTTTCATTTTAAAAATTTATTAAAAAAAAATAAAAGGAGAGCATATTAACAAACAGACATCCATTTACTAAGTAACATGATAACAACACAAGCAATACTGAATTACAGACAGAGTGGTAGGAAATTAATAATGGTTGTTGTATCACATATTGATACCTTCAAACTGCTTTCTCAGGAAAACAAATAGAAACATGCATATTTGATGAAATAATTAATCATTAACTGATCCTTTCAGGAAAGCGATATAAGTCAGTAGTATAGCTGTGTTAGCTATCCTGTCTATACATATGTACATTTTTTTTTACTTGGAGGTTCTTATACTAGAACAATACATTGTGAGACAATACATTGCTTACACGTGGAGGTCTGACTTATTTCACTTATGAGTATGGTCTCTAGTTGTGACCACTCCCCTGTAGAAGCCTCATGTTTATCTTTATAGCTGAATAATATTCCATTATATAAAAATCCCACAATTCTTTTCTCCATTCCTCAGTGGATGGACATCTGGGTTGCTTCCACAATGTAACAATGACAAATTGTGCTGCTATTTTGAATTTGTTCCTTTGCTTTTAGTTTCTCTTCAAGCATTAGCTTTTTGTTGTTGTTATTGTTGTTTTTGTTCTTATACCTGTTTTAATTACTTCTCATATCAGACCTTTTAAATTTAATTCTGACTGTTCCCTGAGCTGATCACCTCAATTGAATATTTTTTAATAATTTTTAGTTACCTTAAACAATTTTTATGTATTTTCTGTGTTTTCAGAAGACAGTTACAATTTTTGTTTTGTAGTCATAATTTCCTGACATGCCTGTAGGGATGTCAGTCTAAATCTTTGATTTTTTTAATTACAATTGCATATAGGTCGTTATCTTGAGATTCTTACTATTCTTTTTTTTTTTTTTGAACCAGAAAAGCCATAAACAATACAGAGAATACAAAGTTATACAGAATATAGTAGGGAATTAGAATTGGATGTTGTATTACATAGTTATCTTCACATTAGTTAACACAAAAACATTAAAGGAAATACCAAATTATAGAGAAGATAGTAGGGAATTTGCACTGGATGCTGTATAATATAAAGTTATCTTCACTTCTGTTAATACAAAAACAACTGAGGAAATACAGAATTATAGAGAACATAGAAGGGAATTAGCTCTGGGTGCTGTCCTACATAATGTTACCTTCACCTTTGTTACTCAGTTACACAGATGATGGCCCATTTGATCATTTAATTTTTCTCCTCCCTCATCTCCATTGCCCTACCACTCAATCAGTCATCTTCCCTGTGATAATAACTGTACTCCTGGGTTTCTCTATATCCTTGGACTCTCGCCTTGGGAAGAGATATAGCTGCCTCAGACTATACTATAACATACATGGGTGTATACAAACTGCCATGGTCGGAGGTGGGAAAGCACATATGCTCACAGCGGACCGCCTGGCTCCACCCTGTCGTTGTGCTATGGGTGGGGGTGGGTCCAGACCATGAGGTGCCCTGAACGGGGCCCAAAGTGGGGCAGCCACGGGGCCCACTGCGGATCATCCACGGGGCCCACAGTGGAGCATCCGCGGGGCCCACTGCGGCGCATCCGCGGGGCCCACAGCGGCGCATCCGCGGGGCCCACTGCGGATCATCCACGGGGCCTGCTGTGGAGCAGCCGTGGGGCTCGCTGCGGAGTAGCCGTGAAGATCTCCTTCATTTGATGGTTTGTATTGAGAAGTCTACTGTGATTCTTATGGGCTATTAATGTGCCTTGGTATAGTTTTTTTTTTTAACCATGGCTAATTGGAGTTCCATATGCCTGACTTACTGTATATGTTAAATTTTTACCCCTGCTTGGGAAGTTTTCTACTATTACTCCTGTGAACAGGTTTTTTATGTCATTTGTGACTATCTCCTGCTTTTCCATTGATTCTGATCCATCTTATGTCATTCTTCATTGTATCATCTACTAGCTATTGGATTGATTTATTTTGGTCCCTTGCTAATTTTTGTGTGTGTTTTTTTTTGCAGTACTGGGGCTTGAACTCAGGATCTTGCACTTGCCAGGCAAGCACTTATGCCACTGAGCTATATCCCCAGCCCATCCCTTGCTATTTTTAAGAAATCTTTTCATGATTGCTAACCACAATCCTGTGTTCTATATTTGATATTCTCTCCTCATGTTGGCTCATTCTTCTCTGTGTACTTTCAATTGAATTTTTAATCTCTTGGAATCTGTTTCATGGCTTCCATTTCTTTCCTATGTTGAGCATTCATGATTTATATCATTTTCCTAAGCGCCTGTATTTTTAAAATCTGTATCTGCTCTAGAGTTACTAATTATATCTCTCATTGTGGTCACCATCTCTGTAGTCATCTGAGGGATTATTTCTGATTTGATTTTTTCCAGAGACTCATTCTTCAGCTTTGTTACTGCAGTTAACATTTCAGAGAATCCTGATGAGTGGCTTTCAATTTGTACCACCTCATTGCCTCTTAGGTTTGCCTGTGGTTAGCTGGAAGTCTGGGGTTGCATCTTGCTTAAGTGTATTCTCATTTTTTTTTTTTAGCTTAATCCCTGGGTTCATCCTTATAAATTGCTTATGGCAGGTAGCTTTATTGCTGGTATTTAGAGTCCTTGGAAAATGACTACTTCTCATGGATGCCTTCTGGGTATAACTGGCATTTGGGCTTTGAGTCCATTATAAAATCCTACCTTTTCAGTTGATTGCATTATTAGGTACTTATTTGAAATCATTCTGTCTTTCTGATATGGGCACTCACAGGTATAAACTTCCTTCGTAGGCCTGCTTTCATTATGTCCCATAGATTCTGGTATGTTGTACAGGCATTGTCATTTATTTTATAAATGTCTTATTTATTCCTTAATTTGTTCTGTGACCCACTAATTCTTCAAGAGTGTGTTGTTTAATTTCCATGTGTTGGCATAGTTAATGTGCTTTCATTTGCTATTGATTTCTAGTTTCATTGCACTGTGATCTGAAAATGTGCATGGTAAAATTTTGATTATTCTGTATTTACTTAAGCATGCTTTATGGGCTAGCATGTGGTCTATTTTGAAGAAAGCACCATGTGCTGCTGAAAAGAATGCATGTTTTGTTGTTAGGTAGAACACTGTGGATACCAAGTAACTCCATTTGTTTAAAGTTTTAGTATAACTCTAATATTTTTGTTGAACGTTTTCATTTAGCTGATCTATTTATGATAGTGGGTTAGTGAGACCCCCCCAGTAGAATTGTATTGATGTTTATCTGATCATTTAGGTCCATTAGTATTTGTTTTATGAAGTTGGGTACACTGGAGTTTGGTACATATATATTTATAATTGTTTTCCTGTTGAATAGTTCTATTAACTAATATGGAATGTCATTCTTTGTCTCTTTTGACCAGCTTTGGCTTAAAATCTACTTTATCTGAAAATAAGATAGCTACTCCTGCTTGTTTTGGATTCCTGTTGCATGGGATATTGTTTTCCATTCTTTGATTTTTTTTTTTAGTCTATGAATTTCTTTTTGTGTTAGATATGTTCCTTGTATATAATATATGTTGAATTTTGTTTCTTGACCCATTCTGCCAGTCTTTTGACTGCTGAATTGAGTCCATTCACATTGATAATTATACTTGATAGGTATTTACTCATTCCTGTCATCTTACAATGAACTTGTTGCTGTTTTGCTTTCCTTCCCTCCCACTTAATTGCTAGGCCTACCTCATGCATTCATTCCATTTGGCTTTATTAGGTTTATTTGAGAATTTTTGGAGCGGGCACTGATTGTGTAGTTATGAATTTCTCTAGGTGCTCTTTATCATTGAAATATCTTATTTCTTTATCAATTTTGGAAGATCACTTTGGAGGATATATCAATCTTGGTTGGAAGTTTTCTTTTAGGGCTTGAAACACTTTGTTCAAAGCTCCTCTTGCCTTTAAGTTTTGCTTTAAGTTTCTATTCTTTATTGAATTTCTGGTATTTTAATTATGTGGGTTTTTCTCATCATGTATTTGGAGGTTCTCTATGCCTCATCTGTATGTTAAATTCTTTTTCTGTGCCTGGAAAGTTTTCTGCCATTATTTCTATAAACTGGTTTTTAATGCTCTTTGTGTTTTTTCTTTTCTTTCATCTTTGTTTCTTTTTTTTTTTTTTTTTGAGACAGGGTCTTGCTATGTATTTCAGGCTGTCTTTGACTGGCCTCAAACTGTGATGTGTGTTAATCTTCTGGCCTCAGCCTCCTGAGTGCTGGGATTACACACATGCACCACCACACATGGCTGATTTTTCTTTAATTCATTTACTCTAATGTAGTCTTCTTTGATTCATCTAGCAGCTGTTAGATCCAGCTTTATGCACTCTCATTGTTTTAAGTATCTTGCATTAATTTGTCACCAATAATAGCCCTGTCTTTCAGATCTGACACTCTGTCTTCACCTTGGTCACTTCTGCGGCACATACTTTCAATATTTTTAATCTCCTGGATTTCTATTTGGAACTTTTTATGGATTCCCATTTTTTTCTGTGCTGGGTTTTCATTTCTTTCTTTAGCTCCATTAGATAGTTTTTTAGTGTCTTTTCTAGACCTGGCACTCATTTATTTCTTTGGTTTTATATTCTTTAAATTTTCCCAGAAGCTTATTGCACTGATCTATTTCCTCCATTGACGCCTTTCAGTCATTTTTGATGTGAAGTCTATGATTTTCTCCCCCTCAAAGCCCCTGTATTGGCTTTGGGGGAACTGGGAATTTTTGCAGGTATTTTTAAACCTCTTTTGCTCCTGTTTCTATTTTTTGTTTGTTTTCTGTGCTGGGGTTTACAGCTTCTTTGGCCCACTGCCTAGTTTTTTGGGAATGTGTCACAGTATTGTTTATAACCCCCAGGCAATCCAGAAATTGGCATACAAAGAAAAATCAATTAACAGAACCAACTATGTCACCTTGGCTAGGGTAGTAAAGTCAGTGACAACTATAACATCAAATATGAACTGGATACTGACAAAACCTAAGAACCACTCATGAACCATCCCTAACCAGAGCAAAAAGGCCTCTGATCTTAGTGTAGACACTTAGACAAACCAGTTAATGTCCTATAGTAAGTCAGAAAACTAGTTTCTGCTAGATATAGGCAGTGGTATAAAAAGCTCAAGCAAACCATTGGACTAAATTCTATCTCCTTCAGATTCATGCCCCCTAAAGATTACACCCACCAAATGTGGCCTCCAGAGTATAGGCCCCATGATCTTCTTGGCCTGAGCTCAAGCTGCTCGGGCATTTCAGGAGTATCTGTCTAGCTTACCCCTTCTCCAAACCTGTCTCCCACGGCTGTCGCTTACCTGGTCGATATGGTTGGACAACACTTTAGTCCTGCAGTAAAACTCTCCTCCTGGTGTTGATATGTCCTCAGTCTTTTGGCTGCCACCTCTGCCACCCTGTGTGGGTGGGAACCAGTGTGTATAGTTGGCTAGGATTGGGTAGCTTGCCTGCTCCTCTCCCTGACACAGGGTGCCTGACGTGGCCGCTGCAGAGGTAGGATGGAGTCTTTCTCCTCTTCTTCTAGGCACACAGAGCAGCTGGTATGGGTGGTGGGCCTGGGCCTCTGTCCTTTCCCATAGGGTGCACAATGTGGCAATTATTGGCTATGGGGGCTGAGCAGGCCCTAGAACTCTGATCTTATCCCTAATTGTTCTAGGGATCTTGAGAGAAATAAAATCAACAGGATAAGTGTATATGTATGTAAGTGTGTGTGTGTGTGTGTGTGTGTGTGTGTGTGCGCGCGCGTGCGCGTGTGTGTGTACACATGTGTGCACACACCCGTATGGAGAAAAGATTGTTTCTATTTTAAAGAATTAGGTCTACAGGTGTAGCTCGGTGGTAAAGCACTTGCACTTGCTGAGTGTGTGCCAGGCTATTGTCCTGCACTCCAGCAACACACACATGCATATTCACCTGAGCACCTCAGCTGGTAAGCTGGAGACAAAAGGGGAGTTTCCACTTCAATCCATAGGCAATCTGCTTGCTCCGAGCACGTAAGTTTCTTTCTAATAAGGTCTTCAACTGATTAGAGGAGGCCCATTGACATGGGCCTTAATCTGCTTTACTCCAAGTATCCTGTCTTAAATGTTGATATGATGAAAGGAAATTTTTTTTTCCACAGAAATATCCAGAATAATGTTTTGACCTGGGTACCTTGACCTGGGTACTTTGACCTAGTCAAGTTGACACATAAAATTAACCAACACAGAACTTTAAATAATAGTAACAACTTGGAATTAAGAGTACAGAGGACAAAGGCTAAAATATCCTGTTAGATTCATAAAAAGTAACCAGTGGCTCTGTCTTTAATATCTGATACTGGTAGGGATTAGGGGACCCCAGAATATTCTAACTCTTTTAGGGAATGTATCTTGGAATATTTGTCTGTCGTGCTTGATCTTCAATTCTGTCTTGACAAATGACAAATCTAATTAAAAAAAAATTAACGTCAGTACTTTTCAGCTCACATAATTTTAGTAATTAGTTTTTCATACAGTTCATACATTTCAAAATGATGTTTCATTTCAAAAATACTTTTCTCTATTTACTCTCTCCTTACACTTTATTCTCTCAATTTTTCTTTCTGTTTAATGGCTTCTTTTTAGCCTTGCTTCCTACTAGACTGAAATGTGGAATGAGGAGGACAGAAATGTGGGTAGGAACTAAACCACCCAGTTTGTGGTCTGGTTGGATTGAGCGATTCCAAAGGACTGAGCAGCATTCAAGCCTCGTTTCTTTGTACAGTGTGTATAATCTGTTTCAAACTTACTGCTTTGTGGCTAATGTAAAGCAAGAAACCTGAACACTTTTTTGAAGCATCAGAATTTAAGGTCCCAGCCTGCTCTTATGTATCTCTCCAATCTTGGTCCCCACCGAGGACAAGACACAGACAGTTGGGCTGAAGACTGTTGTGAGGCTACCCAAAAGTGATCTGAATTTTGAGTCTATGGATAGGCATGTGAGTGTGTGTGTGTGTGTGTGTGTGTGTGTGTGTGTGTTTGTGTGTACCAGGGATTAAGCTCAGGGCCTTCACACTAAACTACATCCCTAAATCTTTTTATTTTGATATAGAGTCTCACTACTGAGTCACTAAATTTCCCAGTTGGACTTAAACTTGTGATCCTCCTGCCTCAGTCTCCCAGAATGTTGGGACTATAGGAGTGTGCCACTATACTCAGCAATAGACCCTATTCGAAAAGAGAAGAAAGCAAAAATTTAGAAAATTGGTAAACAAAAGGGCACCTCAAGCTGGAAAGGATAGCAGAACTGGGCTTATAAAAATGAAAACAAAAACAAAAGCAAGAAAATAGGACCCAAGACTCATGATGAAGCATAAAACAAAGTAAGAAGGTTTGGGAGCTGATGTAGTACACACAATATCGTATCTTCAACTTTCTTAAGAAGAGCATGTAACTTGTGAGTTCCAAACTATTGGTGGTTTGGGAAATTCTATTAGATATTATGGTGGGTAAATGAAAAATACCTCATATTACATTTAAGGGAGATGATGATTTCCTAAAAAAGGACCATTCATCAGTGCCACTCTGTATACCCTTCCACCCACCACCGTACAGGCAGGCCGATGAGCTCGGTCAAGTGTAACTTCAGTCCTTAGTGTAGTTGGGAAAGGGCTCCATAAATATTGTGCAGTGGCAAGTGAAAGTTTTAGTCACACCAGTTTCTTTTATTTCCTAACATTAACACAAATAGCATATAATTGATGCAGAGGTTCTTAATCTTCTTCTCTTTAAATAAATCTAAACCATCATAGAAAAATAGTTTTTCCTATTAGTTTGCCTTGAAGAATTGCCTGGGGAGGTGTGATAGTTAACTGCATCAACCTGAGTAAGAGACACACAACTAAGTTGGCTCAGCATAGCTCTGGGTGTGGAAGACCCTTGTTCCTGGAATGGTGTAGGAGGAAGGAGGGCTGGCTTCTGTTCCTTCAGAGGTGCTGCAGTCTTTGCCTTCGCCTTAGGTGTCCTCTCCTGGCTTCCAGAAGCACAGACTCTTCAGCCTTCCTCTGTAGACTTCTTCAGCCTCCAGCGTCGGCCCTTCAGCCTCCTGATACAAACTCGCATGGGATACCACATTGAGCTCCAGACCTTCAACTGTATTCTTCAGCTCTCAAGCACACAGACAGACCTTTTGCACTCTTCTATACCTGACTATGTGGGCGGCCACTGCAAGCCAGTCTTGTAAATTCTTACATATTTGTGTATCTTTTTAAATATATCTTGCATAAAATCTGTTTCTCCAGTAAGCAGTGACTGGTACAGACTTTGGTGCCAGAAGTGGAGTTGTACTGTGACTTACCCAACCATGTGGTTCAGGAGGAAAGCGACGAAGAGTGAACAGAGCCGGTCCAAGAGAGAAGCTGTGAGAGATGCAACTAGCTACGGAACTGAAGATCAAGCATGACAGACAAAGATTCCAAGATACATTCCCAAAAAGAACTAGAATATTCTGGGGGTCCCCTAGAATATTGGGTAGGGATGGAGCTACCCAAGCCCTCTGGAGTTTACATTTGCCAAAGATTGCCTTAGATTCTGGACATGGAACTATAGGACTTGATGTTTGTCCTGCTGGATTTTGGATTTGTTTTGGTCCTGTCCTTTCTATCCTCCTATTTGTACTTTTTAAAGTGGCAATGTTTATCTTGGGCCATTGAATGTTGGAAGTGTTTAACTTCCTTTTCATTTGTGCAGGGCTCACAGCTAAGACTTTGCCTTAGACCTCAGAAGAGACTTTAGACTTAAACTTTTCAGCAGCGCTGAAGCTGTTAGGACTTTGGGAACTCTTAGAGATGGATAAATGCCTTTTGCAGAAAGGGATCTGCATGAATCTTTGGGGGAATTGGGGCAAAATGCTATGGCTTATATTCTGATGTCCCCTTAAAGCCTCCTGTGGTCATAGGTGGAGCTTTTTGGAGGTGGCTAGATCAAGAGTGTGTGATGCTGGGATTAAGGATGTGAAGCTGGAATGGATTTATGGTGTGATGCTAGGATTAGGTGTGCCCCACCCGGGATAAACATAAGAGATAGAAAGAGGGCTGCTGCTTTGCTTGCTGCCTTCTGCCTGCCATGAACTGTTTCTCCTCTGTGACACCCTCTGCTATGCCAGCCTTCCTTGGAGCCAGCCAAATATAAACAGAAACCTCTGCAAATTGTGAGGTTATACACTTGATCTTAGCCAAAAGGCCAAGAAGTGACTGTGAGCTGTAATAAACCTTTCCTCCTTTAACTTAGAGTGTCCAGTATTTTGTCTCAGCAACAAGAAAATTAGCTAAGACTAGAGGTGTTCTGTACCTTCTCTAAGTATCCAATTCCAAAGGAATATTCTCCTCTCTGCATGTTATTCAGTGAAACAGTATGACAGTAGAAACTAAGATTCAGAGATCTAACCACATAAAATGACTCTTTGGATCAACCCATGTAGATAATGATTAGCTAATTTTGGCTTAAATCTTATATGAACAGCTACTTGCATTTTGGAGGGAAAAATCATACATGTTCTAATCCACTGAAGTATAAGAAAGTTTCCATTCCAGAATCAAAAATGCATTCCAAACACTTGAGGAGAAGGTTGGGTAAGGAAGGAAAAAAATAATGCCAGAGAAATATAGTGAGAGGAATCAACTCTACAGGACAGAAATTCACAGTCTGTGGATCGTCCCCTCTTCCCCAAATATCAGATGTCCTCTAGCAGAACTCTCAGGGCTGCTGATAAATTTTTATGTAAGTCCACTGAAATGTGGCCTCCTGAGAGCTACAAGGAATTTACAACATACATATAAATAAGTAATGAATATTAAAAGATGGATTTAAGTCTAAGTTACTTTTTCTCACCCAGTCATTGACTAGCCCTTAGAACAGACTTCCTTTGACGGCTACTCCCCCGTACATGATAAAATATGCACCATATTCCTTATTGTAGGTTTTAGTTAAAGTCATAGAAATTGAATCTTATCTATATGAAAAACATGTATATTAATAACAGTGTTGTTTGTATGTTTATGTGTGGTATATTACTATTCACCTTTGCCTTTAGAAATATAACTGTTTTGGTTCCTAAAACTGTTCAAAAGCTAAGTAGTCACTCACTGTCTTAGGCACTTTGCTTGTTGCTGGGACCAATACCTGACACCCACAACTTAGGTTTCTTTTGGCTCGTGTTTCCGTGCAGGGCTAGCCAGCTTCAAAGAAGAAACAGCACGGCGGAGTGGCATGGTGGAGGAGGGCTGCTCATGGCACAGTGAGCAGGACACAGAGAGAGTCAAGGGAGGGTACAGCCTTCCAGGTCACACCGCATATCTGAGTACGCAAAGCTCTTGGCGGACATCTCTATATTAACCATAACACTGAATTTTCCATCCCTGATTAAAACTGAATTGATAAAAATAATAATGTCAAATAGTACGTGTTGACTTTGATAATATGGCTATATATTAAACAAAAGCACAAGATAAAATATAATTTCCTAAGCAGACAAAGCCAGCCATTGTAAATTAATATCATAATATTAAAATTATCTCTAATGTTGGGAGTTAAAGGCCAAAATATTTTTTTGAGTAAGGGGCCTTTATTTGTATCGAGTCAACCAATTTACATTTTTTCTACAGTAGATTGCTCTCATCAATATGTACTCCCACCTTCCACAGCAGTTTGAGGGTTATGTCCTGGAGGTATAACACTAGGAGAGTTTGGACTGAGGTGCCTCCTGTAGATGCTGGAATCCTAATCCTCCAGTCTGCTCAGCACTTGAATTCCTTCTTTGCATGGCAGGTCTTAGAAGATGGCCTTCCTTCCTTCCTTCCTTCCTTCCTTCCTTCCTTCCTTCCTTCCTTCCTCCTCCTCCCTCCCTCCCTCCTTCCTTCCTTCCTTTTCTTTCTTGCACTAAGTTGGACTCAGAGTTTTCACACTGAGCTAATCCCCAGCTCTCTTTCCTATTTTGAGACAGAGTCTCTGAATTGCTAAATTACCCAGAGTAGGCTCAAATTTACAATCTTACTGCCTCAGTCTCTGCCCAGCTGAGTTAACTTCTTAGCTTTTGATAACCATTAAAATAATTCTATCTCTTTGTTGTATATAGGTTACTTTGGCATAATAGCTGTCACTCTTCAGGTATGTCTGAACTTGGCATGACATTTGGAAGTCACTACCTCATGGTTTGCCTCTACCAATACCCATAGTCCCCTGTCACTAATGCCAGATTAAGACTCTTGAGGTCAACATCTATGTCGTAGGTAATGATGCGGTGGAGTGAGGTGGACCCATGCTCTGCCACTGTTTCAATCCCTTCCATGAATGTCTCACCATGTCCACCTTGCTCTCTGTTTTTATGGAGCTCCTAGTGTTTAATCTTATGTCTGCAGATTTCCTTGTGCTTCTTACCTCTTAGGCTTTCACGCAGCACTTGATGTGACCCTACTTAACCCTGGTAGATGTCTAGATGCTTTAGCCTGAAACTATGCTGAGTGACTTTTTTTTGCCCTGTTCAGGGCGTTCCAAAGCAATGAAGGCACAGCTCTGCCCCTCTCCTGGGCCTTTCAGTGGAGAAAACTGTGAGTTCAAAGCTCGCATGCTCCTCCAGCCTCTGCCAGACCACTTCACTGTTGTGCTTTCAGAGTACACTGGTAAAGAAGGCCCATGTTAAGTGCAAGTTTTATTATTCTTAATTTTATTTTAGTTTGTTCATACATGCATATAGCACGTTTACATTCCTTTTTTCATAACCAAGAATTGAACTCAGGACCTCGCACTTGCCAGGCAGATGCTGTGCCATTGAGCTACATCCTTGGACCCTACATTTCTTGTTGATGTTAGTACATGTATATAACACAGCCCACTTCCTTTTTACATCTTCTATCCTTCCTCTTCCCGCGATCTCTTGATCCACTTCCCTTTTGACAATTATCTATCTCCCTGGTTCCTATTATCTTTTATTTTGCTTTTTATTTTTACTTTAGGTTTCTCATATGAGAGAAACCAAGTGATATTTAAGCTGGTGTGTCCAATTTATTTCACCCAACACTGTAGTCTTGAGGGACATCATTTCCTACAATTGACTCAAATTTATCCTTCTTTATGGCAGAGCGGTACTCTTGTGATCCTCCTGCCTCAGTCTCCTGAGTGCCAGTACTAAAGGCATGCACCACCATGCCTGGCCCTAGAATATTTTCTTAATCTTATAGTTTACCATAACAGTCAGTTTTTTGGAATTTCAATTTTTATTTTCATTGTTATATGTTTGCAGCATAAAAATACAGTCATCATGGGGAGTTGGTACATGTACATAACAGATCTTAAAGCAGTCAGTTTTCTTTTGATTAAAATATGCATATAGGGTATCATATTTTTCAAATTTTTATTTTCAGCCTTTCAATATCTTTATGCTTTGTGGGGAGGATTGAGACAGTGTCTCATTATGTATATGTAGTTTAGACTGACTGTGAACTATGTTGCCAGGCTGGCCTCAAACTCACAATGATCCTCCTATCTCAACTTCCTGAGTTCTGGGCTTATAGACATGTGCCACTATGTCTTTATGCTTTACATGTAAGGTTCAGGATCTCAGGATAAAAAAGAAGTAATCCAGTTCAGAATATTAATTAAAGATAATTTAACAAAGGAATTCTTCAATGAGGTGTGGACAGCATTAGAGCAACCAGTGAAAGCTGGTTAAAAAGGCCTGGCACTGGTACTTTGATGCCCCTACTTCCTGCCTTTATGTCATTGCTGGAACCCAGCACTAGCTGTTGCTGGGAGAGGAGGTGCCAGTCAGGAGCTGTGGTCTTGACCAGAGATAGCTCAACTACTGAAAAACTCTGGTATGGCTGTCTTGGTTACTTTTCTCTCAGTGCTGAGACAAAATACCTGATGTCTCAAATTAAGGAAGGACAGGTTTATTTAGCTCACAGTTTGTGGAGGTTTAAGTCCATACTTGGTTGGCTCCAAGGCAGGGTGGCACATGGCAGGTGGAAAACAGAAAAAGCAGCAGGAGCAAAACGGAGGAGCAGCAGCAAGCCTCTTTCCCTCCCTTATATTTATTGTATGCAGGCTCTCCGCCCCAGGGTGGGTGTAGCACTCACACCCATAATCCCAGCACTGGACCATGGGTCAATCATAAGCTCTAGAAGCTTCCATCCCATGACTGCATGAGGCTTTGGGGGACATCCAGACACAAACCATAACACTGGCTAAGAGAGAAACTGGGGAACTAACATCTCTTCTCCTCTGTCCTCCCAGCCTGCCACCACCTGCCATAATCAAGCCCAGAACAGCAGTTCAAGTGCAAAGAGATGCCTGTGTGCAGAGCACAGAGCAGGGCACTGAGCCAGAGTGGGCGGAGAGGAGCAGCCCGCAGGGTAGTAGCTCAGGGCTGGACTACACCAGGCAGTAATCATTTCAACTTTTGGGTGGAACACTGAGTCCACTTAATACATGTGTTGAGATTTGAGAATCTACCATCTAATTCTATGTCTCACTGTCTTCAGAAGCTCCCTTTACAGCACGTCCCCCAACACTTTATATTTTGAGCCTCAGATTCTGAAGAAGGGACTTCTATATAGTGCTGAGAAAAGAATAGAATATTTTTTGAACTAGGAGACTTTTGAATGAGGGAAAATATATCCCTGGAGGTCTGTGAATTTGCTGTTTTTTCACACATATGCATGCATACACATACGGGTGTGCATACACACAGGCAACTTCAGAAATTCTCTAAATCCGTTTACACAATACCTCTTTTCTCTCCAAGTGTAAACTTCCTTAGTTCTGGTGGAGCCACACAATTATTCCTAAGATAAATACCCAGTACAACATGGTTATGAAACATTAACTTGTAGCTTAATCTAGATGTTTAACTAAGCTATTCTGTTAGAGTGTTTGGGTTTATAGATCCTATGCAAAAAGACGTTCACACTTTTCCATGATTTAATGCCTTCAGTTACATGGAGTTATACTCCATGTTATAGGATATTTTGGCCAATCAGTCTCCACCTCTCCAAAAAATAGGGCTTCTTGTGCATGATGAAACCCCTGGCTCCTGGCTCTTTGGAGATGCATGGTGTGATAGACTATAGACAGGGAGAAAGTGGCCACCACACAGTTTCAGGAGATGGTTTGATGAAACCTAGAGGGACATGGAAGAGTCTAAGATTCTAAATAGATATTCTTTGAACTTCCAGACTCTGACCCCCACAGAAAGACCGCTTTAAGTAGTTTTCGTGAACAATGTTTAATATAAAAAGACTTAACATACAAATGAACGTATAAAAAGTGTAGTTAATCTGAAGTAAAACAGATGACTTATAGATTTATTCTTTTCCTTTCCCAGTACCGCAGGCTGAAAGGTCCAGTGGCTGTGCTTAGGCCTCCAAGAAGGGAGAGATGAGGCTAGGATCACTGGGTCTGTGGCTGCTCTGGAGTCACAAAGCTGCTCTTCCTCTTTTACAATTGACATGCAGAGAAGACATCTGACATGTCACATGTATGTGACAACTGGGGTGGGGACCCAGGGTAGATGACAGAACACTGCAGTGTTGCTTAGAAAGGATACAAAAAAATCTAAATTTAGATGCCTCTTTAAAGATATTGCTCTGTAAATTTGATAGGCAGCTTTCAACATATAATTTAAATGAATGAAACAAAACCCATCATAAGCCAGGCACAGGGATAAGTACTAGGAATGCAAAAAGCACACAGAATAAAGTTGCTACTAGCATGTGTTTAGAAAGTCATCACTGAACAACAGTGAGGAGCAGTGTTGTACACACTGATGTTGCCTGACCCTAGCATTTTCTACTAACTGTAGGGTATTTCACATGATCGGGCATCTCCAAACCCTCGTTTTTTGCCTTTAAGATGGAACAATATGGTTTTCTGAAATGACCTTTAGGTACTTGAAGTATCCTTTGGAGAATGGACTAATGTAACTGGATAATAAACATACATGTATTTACATGCATGATATGTGTGGTAACACTTTCCCACAATGCTGTAGTCACTAAAACCCATTTCAGTCAGAAAAAAAGCCTCCCCATTCTCCTTACAGAATTGTGGAATTAAAGTTATATAAAGGGAAATTGGTGGCTTGGTAGGAGGGGCGATCATGCTTAGCACAGCTCTACACAGCTGTTGGAGGGCCAGCTATTGTGTTTCTTACTGATACTTCTTAACAAATGAATTTGTGACTGCCTAATAGAGGACAGTATCAGTGGAAAGTCTCAGACTAGGAGAAGTCCTTCCTGCTACCCATCTCCTTACTACCGCAAGCTAGTCCTTCGGTAAACATCATATCATCTCCTTTAGCTAAAGCATATCTATCCTATTCTCATCTTAAATAATGACAGGTTAGATTATTAGAGACAAGATGAAGTATTAAAGCCACCTCCTACCTGTTCTCTCAACCTTCAAGGGAGATAATGGATTGTCTAAAGACAAAGACAGGGCAGTAACCAAAGTTTGATGGAGGTCGCAAAGTTAATAACTAACCTTTGGCAAGGCAGCTGCCTTCTAAAAGCTCTGCAATACTGATCATCGCTCACAGTTACCAAGTGAGCAGATAATATCACCATCCCCATTTTATGGATGAGGAAACAGACACAGTGGGTTCAGGCAACTTTCTCAAAGTCTCCCAATTGCCAACTAAAAGATTTAAAACTAGGAGGTCTGGAGTCCGTAGTCTAACCAGTAGGACATACGGCCTTTTCATGTGGGGGGAAAAGGAGAGCATCAAAGCTTATAATTTTCTGCGTATAGATTTTTCAGAGCACAGAATGAGCTGAGGGGTCTGACAGAATAGTTTATAATCCCTTCTTGGTTGCTGTGCCATCGTTATAGACAGAACTTTAAATTAAGCAGGTCAGCCTCTAGGATAATTTTCAGCACCTCACATGAAAAAAAGTTGAAAGTATGGGTAATGCTTAGTAAAATGCATGCACATAGCACTGTTTCATCTAAGAAAACAGTTACGTTTGTTTGCATACTTGCATTTTAAGATGATAGAAACAGCAAACTTTAGAAAATTCTCATCTTTGAAAATTCCCTTACAGTTCATTAAAACTTGAATCTGTGCATTCTTCAGGGCATTAGGTGTTGTGCAAATGTAAACTCTAGGATTTTGCATGTTTTACCTCTGTTTATAACATGGCTTACTACACAAAGAACACAGTGGAAACACAGAGACAGTGTTTACAAAGTAGGTCTGGGAAACAAGATTGTCAGTGTAGAATGCAAGGGAAGGCCAAGGTTACATATTAGGAGAAATGGCTTGAGTTGTCAACAGTACATACAGCAACGGACAGTTTGACTTAATGTTTCTTCTTTCAAAAAATTGGTTAAGTTCCTGCTGCCATCAGAACTACTCCTCTGAAAAAAGAAATTATAAACTGGGTGCAGTGGTCCATACCTATAATCCCAGTATGTGGAGGCTGAGGCAGGAGAATTGCTTGAGCCTGGAAATTCAAAATCAGCCTGAACAACAATAGCAAGACCTTGACTCAGTAGATAAATAAATATCTAGTCAACATGTATCTTATTGAGAAAGCTCAATAGTATCAGACCATTAAAGCTCTCATACAGTTATTTTTACAGATTTTGCCTAAGGGACAGGACTGAAAAACAGGGTGTTCTCTCATGGGGGTGGGTGGCTCAAGTAAAGTGACAAATTTGGGCTCTGAGAGGCGTAAAGTATGACAAGGGGATATCTAAAAGGAAGACATTTCTCAAAGCACATTTTGACATTATTCCCTTGGGTCAGTAAGATTCTTTTGTGTGTTTTTTGGGGGGTGCTGAGGCAGAGTTTTGCTGTATAGTTCAGGCTGGTGTTGGGCTCACTATGCACCCAGACTGGTCTGCAGCGCTGCGATTACAGCCATGTGCCACTGCACTCAGGTAAGGTGTTTTTGTTTTTACTGAAGGGTGAAGTACAGCCTCATTCACCTAGGCTCACTGAGAGACAAGGGTTCGTTCCGCAGTGGGCACCCCTCTCCCTCCCTCTCTGTTCTCCCTCCCTCCGTCCCTCTCTCCCTCCCTCTCTCTCTCTTCCTCTCTCTCTCCCCTTCTCACGCTCCTCTTTCCCTTCCATCACTCTTTTGTTTTTCTCCTTTTGAGCCAGGAGTAAACTAGAAACAGATTCTCTAAATAGCAGCAATTGTATGGTTCGGGAACATAAAAATCATGTTAACTTTATTTTCTCTCATTGAACCTGCTGTTTGGAAACATAATTGGTACATGTGCCTGACTGGTGATCTTCTTTTTTTGGTACCAGGAATTGAGCTCAGGACCTTGTACTTGTCAGGCAGGCACTTGGGCCATTGAGCTATATCCCCTGCCCACATATGCCTAATTGAAAAGTCATAATTAGCTTTTTGTTAATTTTTTGGTACCGGGAATTGAACTCAGGACCTTGTGCTTGCCAGACAGGTGCTTGTACCACTGAGCTGTATCCTGGCTCCACACTTAGTTTAAAAGTGTGACGATGTGGGAAGACTCTTGCAGGGTTCCTTCCCCAATAAATGTGAGTTAATTAGGCTCCACTGGATACAGGGAACAGAGGTTCACTCATTAGTTAAAAAAAATTGGGTTTTGGAAGATACATATGGACAGAAGGAATCTGAGCTAAGGTCTAAGGCCTCACATGCAACCCTAAGACTTGGATTTCCTAGTTACCCGTTCAACGGAGGAAGCCTCGCGAGCCCCCGCTACTGCGGTGACTCAGCTCCTCTTAGTCCCGTTATGGCCTCTCCTCTGCTGCTCATCCTCTCTCCAGCCCACTGCTCTGCCTCACTCACTGGGTCCCCTTTCCTGTAACCAGCTTATGACTGCTGTGTGTTCCTGACCCTGGCAATCCTGACACCCTTTCTCCTCTGGGTGAATTTTCTTCCTCCCAGCTTCTATGCCACGCACACCCGACTGATCTCTTTTTGTATTTTTTCCTTTTAAACATTGGGTAGAAGAAGCCTTGTCTTGGTTACTTTTTTCTCATTGCTGAGACAAAATACCCAGCACCCAAAATGAAGGAAAGAAAGGTTTATTTAGCTTACAGTTTGTAGAGGTTTCAGTCCATACTTGGCTGGTTCTGAGGCAGAGTAGCACATGGCAGAAGGCAAACTGTTCAGGGCAGCAGAGCACAGCAAAAAAACAACCAGTAAAAGGGAGGAATGGCTGCAAGCAGCCTCTTTCCTTCCCTTGTAAACCACCTACCCCCACCCAGGGGGCGTGTAGCTCTCAGTCTCCATGCCCTCCTCTTCCACAGGCTCAGGATACCTACAAATTAAGCACCCTGGCTTCCTGCTGAGTCACTCAGCCAAACCTCCAGACTCCCCAAGTTGACACAGTGTATCAGCCATAACAAGCCTGATACTTCTTGTCACGATCTGTTCCAGTAAAGCTCTTGCATCAGTGTCCTGAGACTTGCCTGGCTCCTTCGGGTCTTTCTATGGTGTGTCCTCAGGCCGAAGTCGTATGCTGCTAGGTTTGGTGGCTGTTGGGAAGGACCCGTGGGTCCTATGGGAGATTGCGGCAGCCTGGAGCCCCCTCCTCAGGAGGGACTGTGGACATGATTGACTTATTTAATAGAACTCTAAATCCTTTCTTCATTGCCTCCCCCCCCCCCATCTAGTCTAGTTATCTGGGAAACATCTTCCTAGAAGAAGAAAGAAATGCCCAATATTTCACATTTATGTGGTTCTTATAGACATGCAGACTTCCCAGAAGACTATATGTGGCTATATATTTTTTCAGTTGTCTTGTGCAGTTTTTCTCTTGGGGGAATTCCTTCTGGAATTTATGAGGTTAATATTATTTTTTAAAATTTAATTTAATTTAATATTTTTGTCTTTTTGAAACAGGGTCTTGCTATGCAGGTCAGGCCAGCCTTGAGCTCACTTTGAAGCCCAGGCTGTTCTCAAACTCGCAACAATCCTCCTGCCTCAACCTCTTGAGTTCTGGGATTACAGGCATGTGCCACCTCCCCTGACCATTTTTATTATAATACTAAGATAGTATAATCTTATACTAGTGCTTAAATGTGCTAATATTTTCAATGCTGATGTAAAGAAATGGTGATTAAAATTGCTGGAAGCTGGACATGGTGGCACATGCCAGTAATCCTAGCTCTTGGGAGACTGAGGTAGGAGAATTGTCACAGGTTCAAGCCCAGCCTGGCTGACAGCAAATTCAAAGTCAACCTGAACTACATTTGAACTACATTGTGAGACCCTGTCTCGGAAAAAAAAAAAAAAATAACAACAAACCCCATCAAATGATCAATTTTTTAAATTACAAAGTCTTGCACAGGTAACAGAATGTCTTGGTTACTTCAGTTACCCTGTGACCCCTCCCCTCGGAGTGCATATAAGCTCCAACTCTGTCCTTTGTCTTCAGAGAGCCAGCACAGCTGTTGTGGTGCTGACTCCCTTCATGCCCACATTAAACTTTTATCTCTTGCTGTTTGTATCTCTCTACTCCTCTGTGTTGTTTCAGATTGAGTACCCAAAAATACCTCAATCATTGACATCCACAGCACTAGTTTGCTTTTCTTTGCCATATACAAGACCAGGGTTATATCTTTCTGAAATTCAAAGATTGTACTATACAATTCTCTGTTTTGAAATAGCAATATTTCATTTGGAATTTATGCTTTGTTTCTATGTGCAGTTCTTGGGCTGATCAACTTGTGCTGTTAGCAGATGTAACATCAGTTGGAAACCAGGAAACCAACTGTCAAATGTCACATTCCAATTAATTTGGGAGATAGGAGCAACAAATCTGTTCACAACATTTGGTTTATTACCATAGAAATAAGGACCTGGTGGCTGAATACCAGAATAAATGTCTAAATTGAGATAAAAAAAAGTCTTTGCATCTACAAGGGCATGTTTTCATTCCATATTTTGACTCATCACTTTTCCATCAGTCTTTTACATTTCTGTGATCACCATGAAAAAGCCCTGCTAAGTACAGCATACCTAACAGCAGACTGCCTTCAGTTTAACCAGTGAGGGGCTGGGGATATAGCTCAGTGGCATAAGTGCCTGCCTGGCAAGCATAAGGCCTTGAGTTCAATTCCTGGCACCAAAAAAAAAAAAAACAAAAACAAAAACAAAAACCCAAACCCATCAGTTTAGCTAGTGAGGTGTACATTTTTTGAAAATGTGTAAATTTTTGAATGCTATAGATATAGAACACATAGTTTAAATTTCTTTGTAACACATTAAAGTCCTTTATAATATTTCAGCATGTAAGGTGGTAGGGTGCTGGAGCTAGTTGACACTGGCTTATCAAAGCAAATCTTGTACATCTCTTTCCAGCCTTATATGCAATGACATTGTGTTGGTGGCTTGAAATTGGCCATATATGAAATATTTACAAATCAGAAATCAGCAAATGCTATAAATCAGAGCTTTCCAGAAAAAGTTGTTTATTAAACATGTACCAGAATATCACTTTGTAAAGGAATCCTGAGATCAAAATGTTTGCAACACACTGATCTAGGGTGTATCTCTAGCTGTCTCCTTTGCGTATTTTCCCTTGGGGGAACCTTCAAGAATTATTCTTTATATTTGTTGAACAAATGTCCATTGAATGTCTATTTTCTAGGCAATATGCTGGGAAAGGGAGGCAGCAAGATGAATAATTTAGAAATGTATCTGTCACTGTAGAGTTTTCTATTTAGTGGAAATATATGATAATTCCTCTGCTAGGGGACATTGCTGATAATACCACAGAAGAAAATTTCCCACCTAGACCAGGGGATGGAAATCCTAGGAAGGTGTCTGTGTCAGTCAGCATTCAGACAGGAGACAAGCCATACGAAGAGAATTTAACACAAGGACTCATTAACCAGGTACAGGCTGTCACCTAGGTAACCAAAAACACAAAGGGAAAACACAAAGATATTATGGAAGTAGCAATTGCAGGAAGCAACTACCACTTTGAGGTTGGTGGATTAAAGAGTAGAGGGTGGAATGATTAAAACTCAGAAGCTTCTGTAGAGTCCTGTGGAGCTGAAATTCAGACACTGCAGTTAAGCTGCTGCTATGGGAGAGAATATGTGTGAAGAAACCATGCTGGGGTAGCACTCACAGGCACAAAAAGCAGGCAGAAAGAAAATGTGTGGCAAGTTCCTTCATCCTCCTTCCCTTTTGCAGTGTCCTTCTAGAATATCCTATCTATCAGTAGTGCATAACAGGAAGCCAGCTGGCAAAACAGAAATGTGGTTTGGAAAGTTCCCAAAGAAGCACCATTAAGTGCAGTAGAAAAGGGCACATTTGCAGCTGAGAGGTAATAGCTTGTTATCAATATGACTACCTCCTGGCTACTCAGTAGCCACACTTACCTTACCATACTTGCTCTTCCAACCACTACCATCACTGCCAACAAAACGCTGTATATTTTTTCCAACAAAATTTAATTATCCTTTATATGAGTGAATACACTTTTCCCTTCTCTCAAAAGGAGGGGACACAAAGTGCTATAATCATCAAATGAAAGTCTGGGAGACCCCAGACCCCTCTCTGGAGCAGTTCAATTATTCCTCAAATTCAGTCGTAGTCTCATCTGAATTTCTTCTACAGAAGATTCAGTTATGAAGTTAACATCCAGTAAACTTGGCACAGTTTCTCTACCCATCTCTATACATCCACAAAAGCATATATAGTAAGCTAGGAAGAAAAGTACAAAGCTGTGATAGTCTTTTATTTTTCTAACTGGTCATAAGATTGTTGTCGATACTTGTAACTTCTTTTTCCCTTTGTTTCCCTTGTCCTTAGGAAGAACCTCAAGTGGCTGGGTTTTATTTTTACCCATCAGTGTGATTCAAACTTTCAATATTGGAGCATCTGAATATTCACTTGTCCTGGCTTCTTTTAAAAACTGCTTCAGTTGTACATTAAATTTCATCATTGCACATGGAAATACAGAAAAGAGTTCTCAAAGAATCTCTTAGGTTCCAGACATAGTCCTCCCTGCTGCTACTCAATTTTTCCTTAGTACAGTAATTTGGAGCAGTTGTTCCAGCCAATAGCATAAGGAACAAAAAAACAGTCAAATGTTAAGTTTCAACTTCGATTCAACAGAGCCATTGTTGTGTCTCCTGGCAAAAATATTCTTCTCTTGGGAACCAAGACCTCCCAGTCAACATACCTGAAACTTTGAAGCATGAGAGGCAAAACCTCTGTGCAAGGTCATTGTGTGTGATAGTGAGGAGATCCATTCCCACTTCCTTCTTGGTCCCCAAACCCATGTGTTTTGGCTGCAGAGGAGACAGCACCATCTATTGGTTGCTGACTCAGAAGATTTTATCTTGTAATTTAAATGAATTTATTCCACTATTCTATGAAGCCAGCTGCTTCTGGGTGAGGGGTATATGATAAGAGCAGGGAATCCAATGGGAGTGAACCTAGTACTGCACTTTTTGGCCGAGTCCTTTGATCAGGAATGATGTATGGAATACCATGATGGTAAGGAATCTGAAAGTCTATAAATGGTGATATGTATTTACAAAACTATCACAAACAAGGACAGCAAATCCATATTTAAAAATATCTATTTTAACAGGGCCAAATCTCTGCCTGCCCCTAAATGTAGGGACCCACTGGAATCAGTCTGTACCAGGTAGCTGGTGAGTCTCCTGGGGGCTGTGCTAGGATAGTGTTGCAGTCCCATAGAGACTCATCAAAACAGTAGCTAGCCCAGACCATGATGTTAAGCCCATAAATAATTTCCTCTCTTGCCACTGTGACCATTTTACATATGGGGTCATAAGTTAGCTCTGTGGTGGCTGGTGAATGGAACCATTAAAATACACAAAACACCATATTATAGTGATACATGTATATCCAAGTTTATAGCAGCACAGTTCCTAATAGCTAGACCTTGGAAGTGGCCTATATGCCCATCAACAGGCGAATGGATAAAGCAAATGTGAGAATTTTAACAAAATGGACTAATATTCTGCCATAAAGAAAGATGAAGTTTGAGTCATACATAGGAAGATGTATATGCTTTCAGACAATAGCTTTTTAAAATTTTCTTGTATTTTTATTTTAAAGACAAAAAAACCAAAGATATATAAACCAGAATAACACATAAACAATAAAGGAAATACAAAATTATAGAGCAGTAGAGAATTAGCACTGGATGCTGTATTACATGATGTTATCTTTGCATTTGTTAACACAAAAACAATAAAGGAAATACAAAATTATAGAGAAGATAGTAGGGAATTAGCACTGGATGCTGTATTGCATAATCTTATTTTTGCATTTATTAACATAAAAACAGTAGAGGAAATACAAAATTATAACGATAGTAAGGAATTAACACTAGATACTGTACTACATAACGTTATCTTCCCATTTGTTGCTCAGTTATACAGATGATGGCTCATTTGATTAATCAGTTTTCTCCACTCTCATCTCTGTGGTTCCCCCACCCAATCAGTCATCTTCCCTCTGATAGTAACTGTATATTTTTTGGTTTACTTACTCCCTCAGGCTCTCATGCTGGGAAGAGACACAGCTGTTTGTAATTATGCCATAACAAACATGGGTGCTCACAGATTGCTATGGCAGGAAGTGGAAAAGCACCCATCCTCAAAGACAGTAGATTGGCAGGGAACTAGGTTCACTATGGTCAAGCCCCCATTGACAAGCCCTCGAGGCCATTGAGGGTCCGGTTGAGTTGGCAGGGTTACCCCGCGAACTGCCAGGCTCCACCTCAATGCAGTGTGCCCAGAGGCCTGGTTGAGCCCTCGGAGTTGCCCCCAGGGACCACTGGGCTCCGCCTTGTTAAGGTGCTCCCAGGGGCCTGGCCCAAGGGACTCCCAGAGGCCCAGTCGGGTCCATGGGGTCACCCCCGTGGACCACCAGGCTCTGCCCCATCACTGTGCTACTAGGAGCCCGGTCCAAGGTGCTCCTGGAGGTCCAGTCTGGTCCACAGGGTTGCCCCTGCAGACTGCCAGGCTCCGCCCCATCACCGCACTCCCCAGTCCAGGTCATCAGGGTTTTCATGTAGCCTTGGGGGAGCTCCCCTCCCCCGTCAGGCTGCTGAGCTCCCTGTCAAGGCCTCCAGGGTCCCCTTCTAGGCCACTAGTATCTTCCTGCAGGCTACCTATGACTCTTTGGAGGCTGTCCCCACCCAGCTAGAGTACCAGGTCTGCACCCTAGTTCCAGGTCTTGGCCTCTTCCCACCTCTCGATCTCCAGTGCTGCTGCTCCCTGTCACTAGCAGCTGGGCATTGGGCACACTTATGGTCTGGGCACAAGTGGTGTGAGGTCTCCCCCATCCTGCTCACCGGGGTAGTCCAGGGTGTGTACTAAGTTTAGTTATTAGTTCTAGGAGAGAATTGGAGGATTTTCTCGGGTCTGCTGTGTAGAGTATGTTGTTGCCTCTCAGACTTCAGGACTGCTGCTTTTCGTGTAGTTTGTTGCTATGGGTTCATACAAGGTTCATACATGTAAGCTGTATGGAGTCCCTCTTGGTGCTCATATTAGCAGTTTAGGGTGAGTCCTGAAGCCTGTGGATTCATCCTGTTGCTGTTGGGAACAGGTGGTGAGCGCATGGGCTGCGGAGACTCAAGGTGCTCACAGAGGGAGTTTAGGGTGGGAGCTGAAGCCTGGTAACTCGGCTCATGCTTCCTACTTGGTGTTGGAGTGAGAAGGGCGTGGGGCTGTGAGATCCACCTCCATTTGCAGGTCTCTCTTATTGTTGTGCTCCAGTTCCCATTTGCTCTTTGGCTGGACCCCTGGGAATTGCTGTGGCCCTGGGGTTGCTGCCAGTGCTCTCTGCTGGTAGTTGCTCACACAGTAGAGAGGCAGGAGGCCACAGCCTCCGGGCAGGTGTAGAGCTGGGTGTGGGCTGTGTGCTGGCTGCTCTGGCTCCACCTTGCCTACAGGTGCTGATTAGGAAGGTTGCTGCAGAGTGGGGACTCTGCTTCAGTGGCTGTTGTAACTTTCCATCCTCACATTGGGCTCGGCAACATCTCCCGTCCGCTACTGCCTCTTTTCCAGGCTGCAATTTCTTCTCTCCAGTTTTGGACCTGCTCTCAGAACTCCACTATCCCCTGGCCAAGTTGGGAGGCTCCCACAAGCACGGGCCTCCGAAGCTGAAGCTGTGAGTGCCGGAATGAGGGTGTTGGCTACAGTTGTATATGGAGTGGCAACTCCCTCCTTCTCTGCCTCCTCTTCCTTTAACTGTGCCATGGCGGCCCTCCAAGCTTTTCCTCCAGGAGAGGTCTTGTTTGTTCTTTCTGAGGGCTTCAGTTCTCATATCAGGTCCTTCCTGTGTCCAGGGGACCCACTTCTCTCCTTTTTGTCTTTCTCATGTTGCTATATTCCAGTGTCTGGGTGGCGATTCTCTGGGAGAATCTTTCTCTGCTGCTTACCTGGTTGCCATCTTCCCAGAAGTCAGACAATAGTTTTGAGTGGAAGAAATCAGATATAGAATCTCAAAGATCACATCATGCTTCTTATATGAGAAACCAAAAATATAAATGACTTAAAGTGCAAAATAAAAGATAGATAATAGGAGACAGGGATATAGATTTTAGTAAATGAGAAAGCAACTAAGTGATGGAGAGAGGTGGAAGGGAGGCAGAAGGACATAAAAGGTATCAAGATGTGTGCTCTACCTGTACCAACTACCCTACCCACAGTAAAGTTTCATTATGCACTGTACTAGTAAAGTAAAAAAATAAAATATAAGAAATATACCCTTTTTTCTATGTGTTTATTGGTCGTGGATGCTCTTTGGAGAAGGAACAAAGATTTGGTTCAATATCCTGAGTTCTCCATGGGAATTCTCCAAGTGTCATTGTGCCTGCTGGGTGACCAGGAAAAGCATCTTACACTTCAGCCTACAATTTCCCTCAGAGGTGACAGCTTTGTAGTTGGGATCTAAGTAGCACAGTCCACTGTAGTACACACTGTATTGTCCCTAAAGTCCCCAAGGGAGCTGAGCATATAGCTCAGTGGGGTGGAGTGCCTACTTAGCATGTGCGAGGTCCTGAGTTTGATCTCCAGGATTATCATAAAAAACAAGAGTCCAAAATGTTCACCTCTCCTTTATGTGCCACTTCATTAGTGGTGGACTTTGCAAGGTGCAACAACTTATATTGCACTTGGGAGGAGATACCTTGAGATGTCCTATCCCTTGTAACCCTCAAGAACTTCACCTCAGTAATTGTCTCTATCCATTACCAAGGGAGATCTATATCACTGTTTCCTATTAGCTTTTATTCCTGGATTTGCACGGGATTTATCTCCTAATTTTTGTTTCTCAGGCTTACTAAGTGATTTAAAATACTTGCCACTTCCCACTCAGATCCTGATGAGGCGCAACAAATATAGTGTTGTCAAGTTCAGTAGAAAAGTGCAATTTTTAGGTGGGCTCTCAAGATTCTTATAATCTCTGTGGACTATACTATGGCAGAAGACAGGAGAGTTACCCCAGACCTGAGGCTGTATCAGGTAGAGGGAAATTATTTCTGGGGAATCCTTGCAAATTGTTGTGGAAGAAACATTAGCAGATCAGTAGTAGCACAGTTGCTTACAGGTTCTCATTGCAGCCCAGGAAGTTTATATTTGCAAGCCCATGAAAAGTAATTGGAATTCTAGCGAGTTAATTCCAATCTACCACTTCCAGGCCAATCCATGGCGAGAATAAAGACACTATTTGTAGTTATGGGGAGGCAAGGGGGTCCTAAATCCAGCCACAGTGACAGACATCCAGAACAAAAGGCCTTGACCCAAGGCCAAAGCCCAGTTTTATTCATTCATGAAGAAGGGAGTGGCTTGAGGATGTGTCACTGCAAGAATCATGGGAGGTAGGTGAGTGCCATGAGCTGGGCTGGGTAGGAGGTCTGAAATCACCTCTGCAAATGCAGAGAGGATATGCAGAAAGAATAATCTGTATAACACAATTGAGGTAGAATCTAATGTTTTGGGGTCAGTGCTTTAGCTCTGATGCGTAATCTTTCAGACTGTAGGAGGTCACAGCCTCTATCTCGAGGTTTGATCCCTGGTGAAACATGGAGCATTGGCTCAACACCTCGTCCTGGCTCACATGTGTGAACAACTGGGGTCTGGGGAAACATATCTGCCATCTCCAAAGATTACCTTCGGCACCTCAGCTGGATCGGTATGTATTGCTGAAAGCCAACTGAAGGGATAAGGAAAGGGTCCTAGCCAACTCTGTACTTGTCAAAACATGGAAATAGGGTCAGGTTGAGCCCAAACGGACATAGTTGCTGCTCTTTCAAGAAGAGTGGCCCAGGTGGTCCTCCTTAGCTAGCTGCCAGGGGCTCAATGTGTTCCTGAAATGAAACTATATGGAAGCAGCAGCTGCAACTGGGGTCACCTAAGTAAACAGCAACACACAGTTACTCGCCAAGACCCACCCAACTTCTGTAGAGGCCAGAAAGGTACATTGAACAGTTATCACTATTCCTTCTTTTTGTCAAATCTTTGACAGTGGGACTAACCTCTGAAATTCTGCCAAGGACATGCTATGGCTTATGCTTTATAATCCTGTAACAACAGCAATTTCCAGGGCCTTCCATTTGACTCAGTTTTACCACAGTGGTCCTCAGCATGCACACATGCAACAGGACAACTAGAATATATGACAGAATCGTCCTACCTCTGAACTGTCTCACCTAAGTGAGGGCAGAGCTGGCTCAGATATCCACCATGTCAATTATTGTTTGAAGACTACTCTCACATACAAGCCGAACAGACTCCGGAGGTCAGAGAAAACGAATGTCATCTAATAAAATTACTCGGATGAGACCATTTCTGAGTTTTGTCTTGAATTTTATGGAGAAGTTAATGATCCTCAGAAGGCTGTCAGATTAGTGAGTCTAAAATTCAGAAAGGAAGTTTCTAGTTACTTGTCTATGCTCACGTGGTTTTGCACACAGCTCTATCAGAGAGCATTTACTGTTTTATTTGAATGACCTATTTCTGTGCCTGCTTGTTGACAAGACTCTAAAGGGCTGTGTCCTTTTTCTCTGTCACCACCCAGTACCTGACATACTTTTGATGGTCATTATGTGTTTACTGAACTGAAATAAATGTTTTCTTGTCACCAGTGTCTAGAACTAGAAATTTCCTTTATCATTAATTGTAATTATTGGAAGGGCAACTGTACACAACTTCTCTCTTGATAAAGGTAGTAAGTTAAGAAATACTGGTTGCCTTTATTGACCCCCTTACCATCTATACTGTGCTTAAACTATTTTCTTATTTAAGTCTTATCAAATTGCCATTTTCAAAGGTAAGGAAATAGGCTTTAAAAAGTTAATGACTTTCTGTGAAAGTCATAGAGATACAAAAAATAAAGCTGGAATTTGAACATAGGATAATTTGCTTTTGTTTACATTTTATGGCTTACTAATTGCATTTATGAAGATTCTTTCACTTCATATTCCCAGACAGTCCTGTGGGATATTCAGGAGCTATTTTCATATGTTTTCACATGTAAGAATGCAAATTTTGCAATGTCATTCAGCTAGCAGATGTTGGGGGCCAACTACTAAAATTCAGGCTTCAGGATCTTTCAATTATCAGACAGCTATGGACAGGCATACATGTATTTACTGTAAAGCTAAAGTCTGTATAGTACAAAATACAAGGGAGATTTCATAATTATCCCGATTATTCAGCCCCTGCAAGCCTCGTCTCTTTATTTTTACTCGCTGAAATTAAGATTGAAGATGAAATGTTGTTAGCAAACCATGTATTTTAACTATTAGAAGCATATATAAAATATCAGGGAGGTCATAGTAGGGGGGCCTATATTTGCTGGGTGTGGCGGCTCGCACCTATAATTCTAGCACTTGGAAAACTGAGGCAGGAAGATCACTGTGAGTTTAAGGTCAGCCTGAACTACACGGCTAGACTTTGTCACAAAAAAGAAAGAAGCAAGCTTATATTCTCTGTTGCCATGCCCAGCGAAGCTCTTAAAACTCCCAGTGGGAGGATGGTGGAGGATTAAGAAACTAAGACAAGAGTCAGAATGCAGAAAGCTGAGGTCAGGTGGAGCCTCTCTCCAGGTGGGAGAAAAAGAACTGCCCAATGACTGCAGTATGTTTATTTATACACTTGGCTGGTTGGTGTCAGATGAAACCCCTCTGCCTAACAACTTGGTCACCTGGCTCGCCTCAGGTGCCCCATGTTCTTGGGGATGGGACAGCTTGTTCATTTGGCTTACCTTGGGGACTCCACATTCTCAGGGCTGGTCTTGCTCTAGACCCACATGTGTGATCAATCCCCAGCTCAGCCACTCCCTGTATCTCCCCCTTTTCTGTTTTGCAGTTAAAAGTTATGTGTGGTCAGTTAGAGTTTGAGGAGTTGTGTTTAGAAGATTTTGCAGGAGACTTTCTTTTTTGTGGAAGGCTTTTCTTCTCCACACTTCCCCAGGTGTCCCCAGCCAGGTTTTTTCCTGTGAAGGCCTTCTCCTCCAACCCTTTCCATTCTGACTGAACTTACTCATTTAGGCTACAGATTCCCAGGCCAAGGATTTCGGGTCCCTGGATTCAGCAATTTAACCCTGTGCAGCCCACTAACCCATAACAGTAACCCTTACCAATGTAGCTGGAAATTGTTAGACATTGTCAGTGATTTGAGCCTCTTCTATAGCTAGCACATTACTATAGCATTGTTTTATACATCTTGTAATTATACTTTTCTGCTGGATGTTTAAGATCAAGTTAAAGTGAGGCCTGTATTAATTAAAATTAATTTCTTGTTGTCTCTCAAGGTCAGTTAAGTCTTCTCAGGAATTACCTTGGAACCATGTAGAGCACCTCATAGTTCCCCTGTCAGTGTCAGCCATCAGGATAAGTCATGGCCATTGCTTCCTGTGAAAGCTTGGGAGGCTTTTCTCTGCTGGTGATGCTTCTTAGGCACACTATTCAACGTTGATCTCCTACCTTTAGGGGCCAATGATCTTGTTGGTCAGGATGTTGTATAACTCACCAGAGTTGTAGGATGTCACTGAAAAGGTTCTCCTATGTCCTGGGTCCTCAATGACCTTGGAGGGCTGGGGCCAAAATATTGTCTGTCCTCCTAGCCCATCTATCTTTCCAGTTTTTGGTCTCCAAACCTCAGTTGTTGAACATACAGGAGGTTAATGACATTACATTGTAATGGAAGTAGTGAGTTTAATATTATAATTTTACCTGAATATCAAGCACCTTGAAATATAAAATAGAACTGTTATTTCCTACCAACCAGGGATGTTCTAGTAGTTGAATCCCTGTAGAATGTTAACAGACAGCAATTATACAGTTTTACATAGAAAAATTGAGATCAAAAGCCATACATAATATTTTAGCGTGAGTCATGATGAAATTTTTATAACACATTTAAATTCCTATTTTGACATAGAATAGCGTTTTTAATCAATCATCTCTAACTACTACATAAGAAGCTCTCCCCTAATTTGTTGTCTAATGTAGTGTCACTGAAGTGTGTGACATCATCTGGACTGTTTAAAAATGTTTAAAGATCTCTAAACATAGTGGCACATATATAACATACATATCACATAAGTTTTTGTTAAAAATATTATTGACTGATGACCTCATGTTGGCTTGGCATGAACCCCCTATCACAAGTAGCTGGACTACATGAGAAAGGCAGATGTCTGAATTTGAAAGAAAAGTCTATCACCATAACAATCCCTGTTTTGCATTTTGGAGGTATGAATATATTTAATAACAAACGCATAGCTATATGAAAACTTTTCTGTCTTAATTTAGTTTTGTACCAGAGCATCTTTAAATCAGAAAACTTTATTGCCTTATTTCTAGAAAACATAATCTTATTGCCTCTCGGCCTTTTGGCTAAGATCAAGTATAGTATCTGTTCTTATCAGAAAACATAATCTTTTGACAATGACCAGTGCAAACATATCAATAATATATTTTCAGCAACATTTATTAGGGTGTCTCCCATAAGGCTATGGAGATCACTAGGGTCTTCCATTAATGAACAAAGGCTGAGATGTGATTTTTCCCTGGCAGCTGCTCCTTTAGTCACTAAAGGGAGCTCTGACCAATATTTCCCCAAGCCTGAAGGGTCCCCATTTAGCTACCTTAACAAACTTTTGATGACTTATAAGAAAGCCAATTTTAACATCATTTTGACCAGTTGGCAACCCAGGTGGAAGCATGCTTTTTAAATCTGTAAGCCAAATTAAATTATGAACAAATGCTTCAAATATTCAAAAATGCAAAAAGAAAAAATTATTGAACTCAAATAAAAACAGCTGTTTACAGATTGGACAACCAGACAAGCAAACATACACAGAAAATCTACTTACAAAATCAGAATACAAATATATTTTCGGCCAAATTGAGTTATAATGACTCTTTTATAATTTTAGAAGTTTGCAATTATATATAGACTAGTCAAATTTTTTTTGTATGCCAATTAGCAGAAGTCTCTTACAAGAAGAATTTGGATGGAACAAAATCTTTTATCTATAATTAATTTTTTCTATATTATAGAAACAGGTCCCCAGAACCAGGTCCCTGGTCAGGAACCAAAATGCCTCATCCTGTGCGGCTCTTGAAATTCCCAGTGATGGGGGGGATAGTGGAAGATGGAGACACTAAAACAGGAGTCAGAACGCAGAGAGCTGAGGTCAGGTGAGGCCCCTCTCCTGGCAGGAGGAAAAGAGGCACCCAGTGACTGTAGCACATTTAATCAGCAACTCAGCAGGTCGGTACCAGGAGAAACCCCTCTGCCTAACACCTTGTTCACCTGGCTGACCTCTGGAGCCCCATCTTGTTGGGGCTGGAGTAACTTGCTCACTTGGCTCGCCTCAGGGGCCCCATGTTCTCAGGGCTGGTCTTGCTCCAGCCCTGTACGTGCGATTGAACTCCAGCTCAGCCGCTCCCCACACTCTGTTACGCATTCCATTATATTTTTAAACTGGTACAACAAAGCTTTTCTGCAACTGAAGAAGCATTTCTTCTCCCTCAAAATTGTGAGATACCAAATGCACTTGTCATAGTTTCTTTAATATAACTTAGTTTAGTAATGTTAGTTTTAAATGAAAATTATGGATTTGACTAGTGAGGAATAACTTCCATATTTTAGAATTATAATTTAAAGTCTTAGCTTTTTCTGATTGTGGAAATTGCACAAATACAGTATTTTTAGCATTAAAGGTCTCAAGGTTTATCTTGAAATTGCCTTGACAGATGAAAAAAAGTTTTATATTTTAAAGCAAAGCTGCTTTTAAATTGGTGGGAGTAGAAGGAGGATGACAATCTGTTATAATCAGAGAAAAAATAAATTTAGGGTTTCAAGCCCTATTCTTGAGTAGTAAGGTCCCTTTAAACTATATTTAACTTGATTTTTATACCAGTTGATAAACCAGAACCTCTAGTTAGTGGTTCAAAGTGCGAAGCTTGTGAAGTGGATTACTAAGTTCAAATAACAGCATTTCAAAACCTATTTTATTTACACATGTAAATATGTAATGAGGTAAACATACTCATTCCCACATACATGTACTCATGCATAGTGCACATGTGTACAAGGTTCAGATTTGGCAGAATCTCTCCTAAATAAGAAAATGCTATTGACTTGCTCTTCCTTTTTGTATCAATAAAATTATGCATCTATGTTTTTCTATGTAAACATGTCTGGATGTGTTTGTATATGTATTCATTAATTTAAGAATAAAAGCAATACATGCTTATATCTGATAATCTGAGCAACTGATTTGAAGGTAACAATATGCAATGGAATTACCATGATGAATTCCTGCCATCTTGTCTAGTGAAACTCTGTATTAACTCTAATGTTCTACCTAATAATTATTATCTCATTCTCTTTAATGTTTTGAATAATCTCCCATTGTTACATCTGGTAATTTGAGCAACATATTTGAAGATAACAAGATGTGATATAACAACCCTTGTTCATTGGTATTATTTTGTCTTGAAACTCTGTATCACTTTAAATGTTCTTGCTTTGGTTTGTTTATGTTTGTGATGCTGGTATGCTATTGTTCTTTTTTTTTTCTCATTTACTACCTTCTTTAAAATAAAATTTTAAAAAAAGAATAAAAGCAAAGCTTTAACCTATGTATGTAAATAACTACTGGATGTCGGAGGTCAGTTGTCTTTGACTGTGAAGAATCTCCCTCTCCCTCCTGAGATAAAACTACTCTCGCGCGGTCTCGCTGCTATAGTTTGTCCACACTCCTCCCCTTGCACGCATCCTGTGGTAGTAGTACTATTTGTTGGCTCAGTTCTTATCCCCAGGGTCAAAGTTCTCTGAGGGAAGGATTGAAACCTCAGGTGACTTTATACCTCTCTTTCCATCATTGTGGTTAGAATAGGGTGGCTTCCTGCATAACATTAAACTCAACAAAAAAAGCAACAAACATTTTAAAATCAGTAACAGCATTTGAAAGACACATGGCTATGGAAAACTGAATATTGCATGAAGCCCGTCATCACACAGGATGAGTCAGTGTTTCCATGATGCTTAAATATAAGATCTTGAGATAATACATTACTGTCTTATAAAAATCATAAAAACATTACACAATAAACATATTAAATTCATAATGTCTGGCTTCCACCTACTCTCTTTATGCCACCTCACCATCTCCACCCTCCTACTACTCAGCTCAGGCTGTAAATCTCAAACTTGCTATTTTCCACAGTAAGTTATCCAAGGGACTTGACTGTCCCCCTAGAACACTGGTATGCAGGCTCTTAGACTCCAATGGCAGAACCAGACCGGGAAGGGCTATCAGGAGAGTATTTGCTGATTTCAATCTTCTGTTATAAAGAAGTAGAAAATGCTTCCTTCTCATAAGATAGCAAACAACCAAAATGTCTGCAAAATAATCCTTATCAGCACCACTAGGACACAGTAGCAATTTCCCTGTGGCAACCAAACATTTGCAAACTACTGATATGACATTCTCATAAGATTTTTCAAGTCTTTAGACATCTCCTCCAAACAGAAAAGAAAGGGCCTTTTTCTTTTCTTCCTCTAGTAGCTATCTTGTTTTTCTTAAAAACAAAACCTAACAAAATAACAATGAAGACAAAATCAAAATAACACAACAACAGTCAATACTTAAAATTTTCTTTTTTCTTGACCAATTTTGCATGCTTGAATTTGGTAATCAGAACAACTGATCTGAAAACAATGATATGCAGCATAAGAACCATTGTTGAACTCCTACCATCTTGCATGGTGAAGCTCTGCATCATTTGCAGTGGGTTTTTTTTATTACTTGTTACTGTCTTTGATTGTTTGATCAATCTTATATTCTTATGACTGGTGGACTGAGCAACTTTGTTGAAGATAACAGTATGTAATGTAGCAACCATTGTTAATTCCTATCATTTTGTTTTAAGCTCATGTATCCTGGGTTTTGAGTGGTGGCTCAGTGCTGAAACAATTGGCCCACATTGTTAGAAACACGGTAACCCAGAACTTGAGGGCAGGGTCAGTTGATCCTGTGAGCATGATTTATAGATGCAGTTTTTTCCAGATTAGTTTGGTAGAGATAAATCTAAAATTTGTCAAAAGTTTGTTCACTATCTAGTGAAGAAAAAGAAAATGAAGAGGAAGAGGAAGAGGAAGAGGAAGAGGAAGAGGAAGAGGAAGAGGAAGAGGAGAGTAGGGGGATGATGAGAAAGGGAGGAGGAGGAGGTGGAGAGGAAGAGGAGAGAGGAAAAAAAGACAAGCACACACAGGAGTGAATCACAGTTCACTGCCTATATTTTCTAATAAAACCTCTAATCCGTGTTGCCTTGGTTTAGGTTAACCGAAACTATTGGTTTAACTTTTTTGAGTAAATTTAACAGAAAATATAGTCTTGAGAATCAAGCTTATGTCCAAGTCATAGTTTCATTCTCCCTACTGAACACTGGAATCACTATGTAAAGCAGTGGTTAAAAGACGAGGAGAGTCAGATTGTTGGGTTTAGTACTGGGTCACCATTCTCTCTCTGTGGGATCAAGCTGCTTACTTTCTGGGTCTCCCTGTATCTGCATCTGTGTTTTACTACTAACCACCCGTGTGCATTGTGAGCATTAAAATTATCTCAGTACATGTAAATTACACAGCACAGTGTTTGACAGTCATTGATTACAGCTTGTGGATTCACTGCAAGATAATAAAATTTAGCATCAGGGCTCTCACCTGCGAAAGCTTCCTCCGGGTTCTCAGGAGGAGCCTAGCAGAGTGCTCGTGTGATATTTAATTTTATATATCTACTTGACCAGGCTAAAGGATGCCTAGATAGGCGGTAGGACACTTCCGGGTGTGTCTGTGATGGTGTTTCCAGAAATGATTAGTACTTGAATGAGTGGACTGAGTAAAGAAATGTCCTCACCAGCATGGGTAGACATCATTCAATTTGAGGGCTCGAACTGAACAAAAAAGTACAGGAAGGGCAAATTCATTCTTTGCTTGAGGTGAGATATCCAGTTGACTTTTCCTTGAACATTGGCCTCTGGTTCTTGGGCCTTCAGGCCTGGACCAGAACTACGCCACCAGTACATCAGTCTGTTTTGCATTACCATAATGAAATATCAGCTTAAAAAGAAGATTGTTTATTTTGGCAGAGTTTTGGAGATTTCAGTTTATGACCAATTGGTGATGTTACTTTGGGGCTGTGTTGGCCCAAGTCATCATGGCAGGGGTGTGTGCTGGAAGAGGCCTCTTTATCTCATGCCTAGGTAAGAAAAGAGAGGAAGAGGCTGGGTCCCAATGTCCCCTTCCAGGGCACACCCCCAATAACCTAACTTCTTCCCACTAGGCCCCACCCTTTAAGAGCTCCACCATCTCCCTGTAGTGCCACAGGCTGGGTGCCAGGTTTTACACATATGGAACTTTGAAGAGACATTTAGATTCAAAGCCCAGAACCAGCTTTCCTGGGCCTCCAGTTTGCAGACAGCAGACCGGGACTACAGGGAGGTGGTGGAGCCCTGAAACTGTGGGGCCCAGTGGGAAGGAGTTGGGTTACATATATTACATTCTGTAAATCCACGTGGGTCATTTTGCTGCAGGACACTGACTAATACAGCTTACATATTTTGTTTTTTAGTGTCATAAAATTAAGAAAATTTCAACTGTAATTAGTTAGGGTTGCTATGTCTCTCCAGGCCAAACTGTACTGCACCACTTCTTGTGTTTGGAGGTGTTCAAATGTCTGGCTAAGGGGAAGTTTAGTTGAGGACATGCCACTTTAACTGAAATTTGGAAAGACATTTTGGTATTTCTCTGTAAAATAATCTGTAAAGTACAGGTGCTTAGTTTGCATGTAAGAGAAACATATCCTCTTTTGTCACCTGTAAGAGCTTTTTTTTAAGGAACTAAGAGAAAGTTTACATAAAAATTAATGAGTTATGAAATAAGAATGATAAAAGTGCATGATGAAATCAGTAAAATTTTCAGACATCAAGAAACAAATTGTTTAAAAAAATCTAGATAATTTCAAAAGCAGTATTCTTCCTTAAAGAAAAAGATAAATTTTTAGTAGAAGTAATAGGCTCTTAGATTGTTTAACACTCTAGTTAGCAGAACGGGCAGAAGTCAGAAGATCATATTGGGAAAAAAAAAGAAATTTCCTAATGATTGAATACAAAATACTGATTGTAACAAAGGTGACATAAAACTCAAAAACTGTGCTTCTGCAATGAGGAAACATACGTATGACAAGTTAAATAATGAGTATGATGAAGTGTCACTGGTGCCCTGAAGTTTCACGGTTAACACAAAGAAAAAACTCGTTATATGTCTTCCTGAATCAGGCATTAATCCTAAAATGTAACATGATTTAAATAATGAATATAAAACTGAAATAGTTTTAAATACAATAATTTTATTCTTTTATTTTAAAGAGAGTAGTAAATGAGACAAAAAAGAAGAAAAAAATAAAAAAATGGAACAATAGCAGCATAGCAGTATCACAAACATAAACAAACCAAAGCAAGAACATTTAAAGTGATACAGGGTTTCAGGATAAAATAATACCAATCAACAGTGGTCGTTATATTACATATCACTATCCTCAACTATGTTGCTCAGATTACCAGATATAAGAATGGAAGATTGTTCAAACCATTAAAGAGAATAGGAAAATAATTATTAGATAAAACATTAGAGATAATACAGAGTTTCACCAGACAAGATGGTAGGAATTCACCATGGTAATTCCATTGAATATTGTTACTTTCAAATCAGCTGCCCAGATTACCAGACACAAGCATGCAAAATTGATTAGAACATAAAAAATTTTAAGTATTAACTATTCCTTTCAATATACCACCAGACATCAGCGATACAGTTATTGTAGCTATTCATATATATTTACATTTTGCCTTTCTTTTTTCTTCTTTCCCTCATCCCAGTCCCTCCTTCTTTTGAGCAATTTCTTTCCCTTTTCTATCATCTATTGTATGTTTCGAGTTTTATTTATTCTTTCATGTTCCTACACCAAGGAGACAATATGATGTTTGCACATGTGGGTCCAATTTATTTCACCTATGAGTATGGTTTTTAGTTGCATCCATCTACCTACAAAAGCCTTGTTTATCTTTTTTATAGCTGAATAATACTCCATTGTATAAATATACCACATCATTTTTATCCATTCATCAGGTGGTGGGCATCTCGGTTGCTTCCAAGATCTAGCTATAACAAATTATGCTGCTATAAACATGGGTGCAAATATATCGCTGTGGTATAATGTCTTTAATTCTTCTGGGAAAATACCCAAAAGGTTAAATGGGACTTCCAATCTTAGTTTTGTGAGGAATCTCAAAACTGATTTCCACAGTGGTTTCACTCCCACCAGCAGTGCAGTAGGGTTCCTTTCTCCCCACAGCCTCTTCAGCAGTTGTTATTGGTTGATTTCTTGATGATAGCCATTCTTCCCAGGGTGAGACAGAATCTCAGTGTTGTTTTAATTTGCATTTCTCAAATGACTAACAATGTTGAACATTTTTCATGTTTTACTTGCCATTAGTATTTCTTCATTTGAGGAGTGTGTATTCATCACAGATGCCCATTTTTGGATTGGGTCTTTGAATTTGGGGGGCCTGATTTTTTAAATTCTTTATATGTTCTAGATAGAAGCAGTTGGCTAAATTTTTTTCCAAATTTGTGGATCTTTTTACTCTGTCGGTGATTTCTTTTGATGTGCAAAAACTTTTCAATGAGATCCCAGTTGTTGATTCTTTGAAGCATTTCCCATGGAGTTTGCTTTTTGTTCATGAACTCTCTGCCTACCCCTATGTCTTCAAGATTTTTACCTACTTTCTCTTCCAATAAATTTGGTATTTCTGTTTTAATATTTAGATCTTTGATCCATTTTGACTTTAATTTAGTGCATGGTGAAAGACATGGGTCTAGTTTCACTCTTTGGCATTGGAAAGCCAGCTTTCCCAGCACCGTTTGGTAAAGTGGCTATCTTTCTTTCAGTGAACATGTTTGGCCCCTCCATCAAAAACCAAGTGAGTGAGTGTGTTTGTAGTTTTATCTGTATCTTCTAATCTGTTCCATTGATCTTCAGGTCTGTTTTTTTTTGCCAGTACCATGATGATTTTATCACAGTAGCTTTGTAATATAATTTCAAGTCAGGAATTGTGATGCCTCCTGCCTTTCCTTTGTTTCCCAGGATTGCTTTTGCTGTTCTAGGCCTTTTCTGGTTTCAGATGAACTTTAGGAATGTTTTCTCTAGACCTGTGAGGTATACTAATGGTATTGTAATTGAGATTGCATTGAATCTATACAACAATTTTGAGAGTATGGCCATTTTCACAATGTTGGTTCTTCCTGTCCATGAGCAAGAATATCTTTCCATTTTCTGAAATCCTCTTTGATCTCCTTTTTCAGAGCACTATAATTTTTACTGTATAGATCTTTTACTTCTTTTGTTAGATTGATTCCTAAGTACTTGATCTTTTTAGATGCTATTGTGAAAGGTGTGGTTTCCCTAATTTCTCTCTTAGTCTATTTATTGCTTGTGTACAGGAATGCTATTGATTTTTGGGTGTTAACTTTGTATCCAGCTACACTATGGAATTTGGATATTAAATCCATGAGCCTTTTGGTGGAATTTTTGGGGTCTTCTATGTAGAGTATCATGTCATCTGCAAATAATAATTTTACTTCTTCCTTTCCTATCCTTATTCTTTTTATTTCTCTCTCATCTAATTGCTCTAGCTAATATTTCCAGAACTATATTGAATAGGAGTGGTGACAGTGGGCATCCTTGTCTTGTTCCTGATTTTAAAGTGAAAGATTTCAATTTTTGATCATTTACTATGATGTTAGCCATTGGTTTATCATAGATGGCTTTGATCATCTTGAGGTAAAGGCCATCTATTCCTATTTTCTGTAGGGTTTTTTTTTTTTTATCATGAATGAGTGTTGGACTTTATTGAAGGCTTTTATGCATTGATGGAGATTATCATGTGATTTTTGTCTTTGGCTCTATTAACATAGTGTATTACATTGATTGATTTGCATATATTGAACCATCCCTGCATTCCTGATATGAATCCCACTTGGTCATGGTGTATAATCTTCTTGAGGATATGTTGTATTCTGTTTGCTAGTATTTTATTGAGAATTTTTGCATCTATATTCATTAGGCAGATTGGCCTGTAGTTCTCTTTTTTGGCTAGGTCTTTCTCTGGTTCGGGTGTCAGGGTAATACTTGCTTCCAGGAACGAGTTGGGGAGAATTCCTTCCCTTTCAATTTCATTAAAGAGTTTGAGTAGAATTGGTGTTAAATCTTCTCTAAATTTCTAGGACAATTCAGCTGTGAATCCATCAGGACCTGGGCTTTTCTTCATTGGCCAAGTTTTTTATTACATTCTCAATTTCACTGGCTGATATAGTTACTAAGGATTTTTATATCTTCTTCATTCAGCTTTGGTAATTCATATATATCTAGAAATCTGTCCATTTCCTCTGTGTTTTTCATCCTATGAGAGTAAAGATTTTCAAAGTAGGTATTGATGATCTTCTGAATTTCTTCAGCATCTATTGTGATTTGTATAGTTGGGTGCTCCTATATTTGGTGCATAGATGTTTACAACTGTTATCTCTTCCTCTTGCACCTTTCCCCTCACAAGTATGTAGTGACCTTCTTTATCTCTTTTGATTTTTCTTGGTTTGAAGTTCACATTTTCTGCAAACACAATAGCTACATTGCTTTTTTCTGGGTACCTGTCACATGGAGTATTGTTTTCAATCCTTTAATTTTCAGTCTATGAATTTCCTTTTGAGTCAAATGTGTTTCTTGTACAGTATACAGTTGGATTTTGTTTCCTGATCCACTGTGGTAGTCTGCTTCTTTTGGCGGGTGCATTGAAACTGTTTATATTGATGATTATAACTGATATATACTGGCTTATCTTTGTCATGTTATTTTCCTGCTGTTGCATCGTCTTTTTTTCCCCTCTGTTAATTGCCTGCTCTTTTTGGTGGTTCCTTTCTGTTGTTGTTCTTGAAGTTGTGGTCTGTTTTATGTCTTTGTAAAATATCTTTTAGTACTCCTCGTAGAGTTGGTTTGGCACTCATGAATTTCTTCAGTTGATCTTTATCATGAAAATATTTTATTTCTCCATTAAATTTGAAGGATAGTTTTGCAAAGTACATCAACCTAGGTTGGAAGTTGTTTTCTTTCAGTACCTGAAATACTTCACTCCAAGCTTTTCTTGCCTTGATAGTTTGTGTTGCAAAATCTGCTGTGATTCTGATGGGCTTTCCTTTATATGTGATGTTTCTTTTCTCTAAAAAAGCTTTTAATATTGATCTTTTGTTGAGTTTCCGGGATCTTAATCACTATATGTCTGGCGGTAGATTTATTTTGATTATGATTAACTGGAGTTCTATATACTTCATTTATCTGTATGTTCGATTCCTTTTCCATACCTGGGAAATTTTCTGCTATTATTTCTGCAAATAGTGTTCTTTAGGTCATTTGTGTTGACACCTGCTGTTTCCTTGATACTTAGATTAAATTAATCTGACATTGATTTTCTTTGCTTCATCTTGCAGCTGTTGTTATTTCCTGGTTCCTTGTTGTTTTTAAGAGACCCCTCCTTTCATGTTCAGTAGTGGCAATGCTGTCTTCAAGATCTGAAACTCTATCTTCAGCTTCATTCAGGCAGCTGTGCCAACTTTCAACGGCATCTTTAATTTCCTGGATATCTGTTTCAATCTGTTTCATACATTCTAGTTCTTTCCTATATTGTTCACTCAAGGTTTCCATGAATTGTCTATGCTGTTCTATTTTCTTATCAATGTCATCATTGGATATGCTGAACAATTCTTTCATTATTGTTGTCATTTCTTTTTTTACCTGAGACATTATTTCTGATCTGATGTCTTCTATGGCATGATGGAGTTGTTATTCTTTTTTTTTTTTTTTTTTTTTTTTTTTTTTTTTTTTTTTTTTTTTTTTTTTTTTTTTTTTTTTTTTTTTTTTTTTTTTTTTGCAGTACTGGGATCGAACTCAGGACCTTGCACTTACCAGGCAGGTGCTTATTCCACTGAGCTATATCCCCAGCCCTATTCTTTACTTTAGTTGCTATCATTTCAGAAATTCTCTTCTGCGTTGATGTCTCCTGGACTTGTTTGGGGTGGTGTGGAGGTCTGGGACTGCATTTTGCTCTCTCATTTTGTCATCTTTGAAGATCCAGAGGTTCCCTGTAGTGGTGCCTCACTCTGCTGATTGTGTGTGAGTGGCAGGGCAAGTGTCTGAAGATGCATAGTTCTCAGCACAGCGCTTGTGCTGGTGATTGGTGGCAAGGTGGGGTCCCAGATTCTCCTGAACTTTCTTGCATTCAGTTGGCTCCCAGGTGTGTGTGGGAAAGGCAGGAGAGGCTTGCTGGAGTTCCTGAAGCTGTCTGGGGTTCAGTCCAGCGGGGATACAGGTCATGTTTACTGAGGCTTCATATATTGCCCAGGATAGAGTCTGCTTCCCACAGTGGCAGAGGAGGGGTGAGGGTGGACTCCCTGAGGCCGGGGACTCTGTGCAAGTTTCAGTTGAGTTCCCAGGGGGGGTGCAGGTTGTTCTGCGAGTGACCACCAAGGCCCCAGAAGTTGTCCAGAGCTCCACATACCACACAAACTAGTCGGGGAGACACCAGAGTGGCTCACTGGGGTTTCTAAAGATGTCCAGAATTCAGTCCAGCCCTGGCATATACACTATGGGTGTGGTGAGCAGCCACCAGGGCCCTGGAGGGTGCCTGGGGTTCTGCCTGCCTCACCTGCTGAGCAGGGAGGTGCAGCAGCGACTCACTGGGCTTCCTGAAATGTCCAGTGTTCGGCCCAGCCCCCAAAGACACACTATGGGTGTGGCAAGTAGCCACGGAGGCCACAGAGGGTGCCCAGGGTTCCGCCTGCCTCACACACTGGTCACGGAGGCGCAGTGGTGTCTCACTGGGCTTCCTGAAGATCTAAATATAATAATTTAAAAAATCCCCGAAGCTGATTAGCCATGTTAGAGAACAAAACCGTAGTTTTAAAAAATGTGGTCTACAGAAAATTGTATTACAATATTGTTATATGAAGGGGTGATCAGAAAGTGGCGACCAAAACTATTGGCAAATAGTGTCAGATAATTTACCAATAAAAATACTTTGATATTTCCCACATTTTTGGTGTTTATGAGCATGGGAGATTTTTCCCCCAGAGACTGTTTCCTCTGTCCCTCCCATCCTGCATGCTCTTCCTGTAAGAGGACTGACACGCTTCCTGTTGAACTGGAGTAGGCTTTGTGCCTGGAGAGATGGTGTAGTGGGCAGATCAGAGTGTAGACCCTGATCTCCAATGCTGTGAACATGCTCTGTGAAGTGGCAAGGGGCAATTAATGTTGCTAATCAGCTGATCCTCAGATAGATTGTTCTGGATTATCCAGGTGAACCCACTGTAATCACAAGGTTCTCACAAGTGCAATAGAGAGGCAGAAGAACCAAGGTAAAAAGACTAGAAGGTGCTATGACGCTAGGTTTGAAGATGAAGGAGTGGGACGAGCCAAACAGTGCAGGTGGCCTCTAGACCCTGGAAAGGGAAGGAAGTACTGGATCCTCGCTAGCAGCCCCAAAGGGAGGACAGCCCTACTGACAGTTTGACTTTGTCCTAGTGAGATCCATTTTGAACTCTTGCTTTCTAGAATGGTAAGAGAATGAATGTGTGTTGTTTTAAAGCAGTAAGTCTGTGGCATTTGTTATAGCAAAAGGTGAAGCTAATATATATACTGTATGATTGCCAATGTTGGTTCACAAAAGGAAAGACAACATTCAGCTGATTTTCTTTTGGCGTCATCGCCAGGCGAGGAGGAAGTACACTGACCACGTAGACAGGCCACATGCGTAAGTGTCCTGGCCATCAGCCTGGGCTGAGGTTCCGGCCCACAGTCACACTGACTGTAAACAAGTGAGCCACAGAAGACGGAGCTTAGCCACCATCTGACTGCACCTTCCCAGGTCTGGAGCAGGGACTAAGCTCAGCCCCACCCCCATGCAGAACTATGGGAGAGGGCAAAGAAATTACTGGTTTACGCTGCTACACTTGCTTCTGATTCCCTGCACAGCAATAGGTAGCTGGAGCAGAGAGTGTATGCCAACTTTTAAGAATTTAATATTTGTTTCCTTTCAGATAAATATTCACTTTCATATATAGTTCTGTGTTTGTAAATTCTTCTCTTTTTCCTAGAGACAGCCCTCCAAATTGTCAAGCTTGAATTCCCCTCCTTCCGCAAATCTGATTTTCATCCTGCCTGTAGCCACAATCTCTTCTTCAGAATGTAGTTGAAAACATAATATATGTAATTAAACAGAGTTGTGAATCTTTGATATGAAGCAATCTTTCTTTTTAGAAGTTGCAAAAACACTTCACTTTGAAAACACTTTCAAAATGTTACCAAAAACAAATTTTAAGCTTATATTCCTTATTCATATCACTTTAAATGTCAACTGCCTTTTCATTTGAGATCAAAATAAGAGATCATTAGTTTTGCAGACAGTATAACTTCTTTTGGGAATAAGATGAGATATTCAACAGATGTCTCAAATGATTCTTTGCTAAAGCGTCAACTTCACATAGCACTATGATGTCAAGAAAAGACAGGAAATATCTGCCTTATGGTTCTTGGAACAAATTATAAAAGAATGCACTGTATAAATATAATGCACAGTGTTTTAGAATGCGGTCTGGGACACTCAAAATGTATTTATTTTGGAAGCTGGCATAGTATGGTGGGCTTCTAGCCCTGGCTATTTGGGTACCCTCTGCTGAAGCAGGGGGGATGCTTAAGCCCAGGAGTTCAGGGCCGGCTTGGGCAACATAGGAAGATCTTGTGAAAGGCAGAAGGAAAAGGAAGGGAAAGAGTGAAGAGGGGAGGAAGAAAAAAAGCAAAAAAAAAAAAGTGTATTTTGGGTACTTTGGGACAGATCCACCCAAAGAGCTAATTAACTCCCCATTGCATGTGCCTTTGCCAGCCTGTCCACATCCAGCCAGAGCTACTTCATTTCATTTCAGTTGACTTTTAGCATAATAAAAGGGCTTTGGATAATAAAGTAATACGCTGGCCATAGAGTCAAATGAGCATTGAGTTCCGGGTTTCAAAGCTGGTGTACACAAGGCTAGCAGAACTGGGAGGGGCTGAATTGGCTGGCCAGAAAAACTGGTCCTCTTGCTGTAGTCTTGGTTTCTACAGTGGGGGATACCTCCCATAATTGGCTGGGCACATCGGTGTCTGGGAACTGATAATGTGGTGATTATCATTAATCCTTGCACAGATTGAAATAAAACAAAAAAACTTCCCCAGAAAGGTGCAATGCTTCTGTCATTAATGACAACAGCAACACAATACCTACGTGGTAAGTAAACTGTAACCCAGTGGGCTTGCTGATTTCAAACCTGAGGAGGTCTTGTCCATGAGAAAGTCAGAAAGTGGAATATCTGAGATGCCTCACCGATTTATTCTGCTGGCACTTGAGGAAAGGAATTGTCTCACGTATAAATCATCTCATTTTTTCCAGTTTCAGATTCAAAAATGAGCTCTGGGCTAAAAAACCTGAATCAGGTAAGATGGTGCCCTGGGTTGGCATATACCTTTCCTGTTCCTCTCCTGGGACAGGCATTCCTGTCCCCCTCGTGGGTTCTGCTGGCAGGGTTAACTGAAGCAGGAAGTGTGGGGCTGCAAACTGCTTTCAAAGATAGAGATCAGCCCAGACCTGGAGCCAGAAACAGTGAAGGGGAGGGCAGCGGGGCCTCCAGTCAGTTTTACAAACCCTTCCTTTGGGGCTTCTTTCCGCCAGCTTTCCTAGACGAAGCTAGAGATGGAGACCCCCCCATACACACTTCGGGAAGTAACAGCATCGTGAAAAACCCTAACAGCTTTGATGTGGTTAATAAACTGCTTTCAAAAATACTTGCTTTCAGCTGTTACACGTGACATGGACGCAACTGCGAGTTTAAATTTGTCCTCCTTGGAAAGGAAAGCTAAGACTCATGGCCATGCAAATTATTCAGAGTCTCAAAGGTACTATGTAGTGAGCTGCAAACTGGGGAAGGACCCCACAGTCATGGCCCACCACAGACATAAGTGGGTATGTTCTGGGGTCTTGTTTTATCTACACTTTTGTAGCCTCGAGGGCCAGTTCCACACCTCGAACTTAGTGTGTATTCACTGTGTCTGTTGTATGAAAAGCTAGGAATCGCTGTCACAGTCCATCACTTTGAGAAGAAAGATGGCATGTGGGGAGCGAGCTGCCTCGTGTGCTCCGGGAAGTCGTCCTATAAATCACTTGGGGCGGCCCTTGCTGTATGCCCTATTTTCTTTCCAAGGCAGAAGCTTATGCAGGAGCAGGTTTGCAGGACACGCCTCGCCAGTCCTCAGACTCGCTGCATGCAGGCGCTGTTTCTCGCAGGTGCTCCCCCGCTCATTTCCCTGCTGTGCCCACCTTCTAGTTTCAGTCTCAGATGTCGCTGAGGACAAGCAGCTCTGCGTCAGGCCTTCACGGGGCTACTGGAAGCGGGGTATCTTACCCAGGCCTGCTGCACCCCAGCACTGTGCTGTAGAAGAGCCAGTATCTTACAGGAAATACAACCCCCGAAAACCCTTCTTGGGGGGCTCCCTATTTCTGATTTCCTCATTTCGTATGGGCACGTTATTACAGAGAAGTCTCAAAAACTGCACAGGAAAGGCTAAAATGTAGCCAAAGGGTAAAGTCCGGTTAGTCTAAGGGGTGTCTTTTGAATACATGACACCTATAGTTCTAGCACAGAAGTCAAGGTGATACGGACAGAGTCTGGAGCAAAGTATTACTATGTTTTTTAAAAAGATAAATTAGCAATAAATCAGCCGAAAAATTCTGTCAATACAACTCTTCCTTCCCTCAGAATATCATCATTGTTAGAAGGAGGGGTTTAGGAAAAGTAAGAGATTATGTAAGTATTGAACCAATATTTTTAATTCATTGCTGTCCTTTGAAGAGGCAGGCGGGCTAAACTGGACAAAGGACTCCGCGTTGTACAGCTCATCATTCTCGGTTGCTGAGCAGGGAGGGCTGTGAAGAGCAGGACGCGCAACACCACAGGACACTTCTTGTCCCACCCTACAGAATGCTGCACATTGTTCAAGTGGCTGCCTGGAAAAGCACACAGAATGCCAGTTCCAAAGTACGGCATACTTTTTAAAAAATAACTTCATACCAAACAGCGGTCTAAGCAAAGAACAACTTTAGATCTTTTCCTTTTGGTCTTATATATTGCTATTTAAAACATTTCCTACGCATGATTTTATATTTCCTCTTTCACATCACTTATTTTATAGTTTATGTTCCTTTTCTACCTTCACCTTCTTAACTGAAAACAAAACAAATGAAATTCCGCAGTCTTCTCATGTTTTGGTGGCAAACGCTTCTGTGCTGGTGTGTTTTTCTAGCTGGTTGGTCTGTGACAGACCACTGAGCCTTTTCATCCTTTGTACATCAACTGTCATCTAAACTGGAATCTTCGTTCTGTTCTCCAAATTAGATGACCATCTCTGTTTATTATAACGGATTTCTGGCCAGAAGACTAGATCAAATAAAAGCAATAGTTTAAAAGATCAAACAAGGACTGAATAATGAAATATGTATATCACTTAAGGGCAGTGTGCGGCCTTTTTTTTCCAAAACCCTCCAGGTCACACCTCTAAAGTCTTCGGGGTCCCTTCCCCCAGATGCCCTCTGCCCCAGGCAGAGGTCTGTGTCCAGTTGCACCTGGTGTGTAAAGGGACCTCTTTCTATAATTCCTTAGCTGCTTTGAAAAGGAGCCCTGCCGCTAAAGCTGTTATGTGCCTTCCCCTATTTCACAGGTGACGAGACACCTAAAACACACAGAAGAGCAGAGGAGAGAAATCATTTCCCAGCGCCGTTTAGATTAGAACTCACAAATGTGCTGTTTACCGATTTGTTTGGCAGGAGATGGGGACTGTAGAAGCAGAAAGTAAACCATAAACATTCCAGGGGCGTTTATCTACAAAAAGATTCGGTGTGAAGCTTTTCTGGCCTAAGGCACCTGGTTGGTTTGTTTGCTTTTTGCCCCGCCTCGGGAGACGTGTCAACCTTAATAATCACGCTGATTATAATGGACAATAAATGGTAATTTAAAAGGGACCGGGAACCCAGGGACTCTGGGAACTCTCATTGAAGCGCATAACTGCAACTCTGGCGGAGAGCTGTTATAATCACCAGACTTTTACGAGTCCTCATCAACGCGCAGGTGTTTTTGAAAAGCCCTTCCTTTGAATTTATTTTTAATTACGGAAAAATTTCAAGGTACAGAAAGATAAAGACTAGCATAACGAAACCTCCCGTACACATTGCCCATCTTGTCTCGTCCACTCTATTTCTTTCCCCCAGAGTTGGGAAAAAATTTAAAGTATCAAAACATGACAGTCTTAGTCGCTAGGCAACATTATCCCTCATATTACTTTGCACGTGTATAAAATAAACGCTCCTACTGTTGGAGTCAGTCCTCTTGCTCATCAGGCAAGAGGTAACTCCACCTGAAAAAAAAATGACAGCATTTTATTCCTTAATATTTCAGTAAGCACCCTTAAGATGTTACACTCACTCAATCGGTTAACGCAAAAATATCGGACTTGCAGAACAACATAAAGGAGCACAGAACACTCTCCCTTGGCGCAGTTGTCACAAAGGTGCTCCAGCTGCCGCTTGCGACTCTGAGCACAGCTTCTAGTAGCCCCGGCCCAGGTACAAGACCGAAGAGAAAGACACCCGACAGGTAACCCAGTGCCAGCCCATCCCCCCCACCGAGCAAGCGCAATGCAGAGCCCAGCGTTGCTAAGGCCCCGAGGAAGATGGAGGCACAAGACGCAGCGAGAGCCAATCACAGGCCTTAGAAGCCCATCAACTAGCCAATCCAGATTCTCAGGTGACTTGGTCCCGCACTCTTCCGCTCGTCCCACCAGTATCCAATCAGAGTGCCGGCTCCTTTGGGCGGCCTTTTCAAAACAGCGAAAACAAAACAAATCTGAGACCTTTAAACGTAGCAAAGCACCAAGCACAGTCTCCTTCCGCTCCTTACCCTCTCCCTTTCTTTCCTTCACCTGCAGATCAATCGCAGGATAAACTTGACTCTCAGCTCGCACGCCCCGTCGAGGGCTGAGAGAGGGCGATCCAGGAGGGCCACAGTTACAGAGGTCAGACTTCTCGGTCCGGAGGTGGGACTCTTTTTTCATGGTCTGTGGCCGTCGTGGATCCCTCCGCGGAAAGTCACGTGTCCCGCCCCTTGGGGGCGTAGCGAACTCAAAACAAAAACACCGGCAGACGCTCGCGGAGGCTGCGGTGTGGAGCCGGTCCTGCACCCGGCGGAGCGTGATTGGCCATGAGACCGGGGCTGTGAGGCCGAGGCCGAGGCCGAGGCGGCGGCAGGGAGGGTCGGATGCCGGGCCCCGGGCGACCCTGAACAGCAGGGCCGGACCTCGGAGACGCCGCGTGTCCTCGGCCCCAGCCGCCGGGGGCGCGTCTCGGGCACGGTGAGCTGGGGCCAGGAATCGCTGCCGCGGTGGGGGCGGGGCGGGGTGCGACCCGAGAGTTCTGGCTGCCGGACCCGGAGTTAGGGACAGCCGGCGACAGCGACCAGGAGCCGCGGTTGGAGACAGGGGTCCGCCCTCGCCACCCTCGGCGGCGGCTCCGGCGGAGCTGCTCGCGCTATCCGATTCGGGTCCGCATGCGGGGGGGGAGCTCCGGGCCTCGGTGACGGTGGGGTGCGGGGGTGCCCCACTGGACGCTGTCTAGGTCCGCGGGCTTCCGGATGGGGGCGTCTGCCTCTCAGACTCGGAGGGGGACCTGGGGGCCGGACTGCCCCGCGGGGCGGGGCTCCGGGTCTGCTCCTTCCCGTCCTTTGTTCCCGCGGAGGTCTTTCCTCTGCTCCCCGCTACTGTGCTGCGCACCCGCAGGGCCGTCGCTGCCCGTGGGGCAGAAGCTCCTCCCTTCGCGCGCGGCTCAGAGGTGCAGCCGACCGGGGGACCCGCAGTTCGTGATCCGCCTTCGGCCGGGGCTGGCCGCTTGGAGCCAGCGCCCGCCCCCGCCACACCTCCTCGGCGGTGGGGAGGGCCCCGTGGGGCTCGGGCGGACGTGACGGCTCCCCTGCCCCGGCCCTCGCCGGCGTGTGCTGGGGCGCGCCTCGTTGGAGGCATTGCCACCGGCCCCTTTTGCCCAACTCCCTTCCCTGTCACTGCTGTCACCTCTTGACCGCTTGTCCATCTTTGCTGCAGATGAAGGGTTTGGGCCCGGAATACTTGTCAGGTCCCGAAGGGCTCCAGCTTCTTGGATTGTTGAGCTTCTATCTAGAACAGGAACAGAGATTCCAACCTCGAGAAAAAGGGTTGAGCTTGATCGAGGCTACCCCAGAGGTGAGTTGCAGACAAGGTGTTTTGTTCCATCCCCTGAGCTCTCTGGGGAGACGCCCCACCCCCTAGTTGAATCAAGACTAAATTCCGCAAAATCTCTAAATACCAAAATTGGACTTTACGGACAAGATAAGCTCAGTGCTGTGCATGGCTGTGCTATTGAGGAACGGAAATGATAAGTATAGAGAGATGTTTCTTCAAACGCCGGCGCCCTGACCTGAAGCTGCTGGTGGGAGACTTGTAGGGAATTGACCGTTTTATTTCCTGCCCTTTGCCTTTGAAGTATTTATCGTAGAATCTTACATGATTTTAGAAAAATAAAAACTATGAACTCTATGCCAAGGAAGTCGAGTTAGGCTATATTAGCTATAACTCTGAAATAATGGCAAATGTTCACCTTATAGTGAATTGTTAAATCTGTTCCATGATGTGTGTTTTTAAAAAGCAGTGACTTACATTTTATGTCTGGTTAGATGTATAGCTTTAGTTAACTGATGACATTCTTTCCTTCCATATTGTTGAAAATCTGGTGGAGGGGGGAATACTTCGTTCATTAAATTTGTGTGTTATTCATGTAGTTAAAAGAAAATGAATACGGTTTTTGTTGCAGAATGATAACACTTTGTGTTCAAGATTGAGAAACGCCAAAGTAGAAGATTTAAGAAGTTTAACTAACTTTTTTGGATCTTGCACTGAAACTTTTGTCCTGGCTGTCAATATTTTGGACAGATTTTTGGCTCTTATGAAGGTATTTAATAATTTTTTAAAATGCATTTTCATTTTTCTATGCCCAGCCCCTATACACATGGTTCAATAAGTATCAAGTGTATGTAATACAGCCTGTTTTATATATTTTGTAATAAACAGTTGTGATGCATAGTACCAGACTCAGACTACAAAATTAAGTATATTTTATATGTTAAGTAGGGTTTTGCTGTGCCTCTTAAATATTTCTCTTGGAAGATAGGACAAAAGGAAGAGTATTGTTTTTTAGGTTCTTGGTACATATATATGCAATCCACAAAAATAAAGTTTTTATTTCTCGTGTTTCAGTTGGAGCTTAGGTGCTTTTAGTACTGAAACATGACAAATGAAATACACAACTATATTAAAGGTGACTCACTGCCTTCCCTGTCTTTTCAAAGCAGAGAGCCACACTCTTATTAACAACCACCAGCAACTATTAGAAAAATGTGGTAGCTCTTCTGCCAGTAGGATTGCTGTCAGCTGTGGGGTCAGTGCTGGGGCACTGAGAAGAAAGGGCAGCCATCTGGCAGCTTTGCATGTGTCCCACAGGCTGCACGCACGTGCAGGGTTTCTCTTGGGCAGCATCACATTAAAGTACGGATTTCTGCAGACAGAGGTAAAATGTAGGAAGTGCTGTTCCTATATGCAAAGTGATTTTTTTTTTTTGGTGTCAAAGGACAAATTGTTTTGAGAGAGATCATACTATTTCTAATTTTGCAAGTCTGAAATACAAAAAATATAAAACTCCAGTAGAAATTTAGCTTTTGAAACTGCATTGAATTTTTTTTAGCCTGCATATTTGAATTAAGTAATTTAAAGGCTTACACAGCCTTTGTTTTAAGGGAAATCAGGAAGGTCTGCAGTGTAAAAATGAGTGTAATTGTGGGTGAGGACAAATACATGTAGCGAAACAGCTTGACTGTGTTCTGTCTTAAGTGTAGGGGCTCCGTTACAATATTATTTTGAACTTCTGCTTTGCTGAAACTGAGTAACAGTTAAAAGAATCCTTTTGTTGTTTTTTTTTTTTTTTAGGTGAAACCTAAACATTTATCTTGCATTGGAGTCTGTTGTTTTTTGCTGGCTGCTAGAATAGTTGAAGAAGAATGCAATATTCCATCCATTCATGATGTGATCCGGATTAGTCAGTGTAAATGTACTGCTTCTGACATAAAACGGATGGAAAAAATAATTTCAGAAAAATTGCACTATGAATTGGAAGCTACTACTGCCTTAAACTTTTTGCACTTATACCATACTATTGTATTTTGTCGTACTTCAGAAAGGTCAGTGGGATTAAATATAAGTTTTGTACTTGAAAATAGCTATAAGTAACAGTAAATGTCAATAGGATTTGGTTTTACTTTGTCTTTCAATGTAGACTTTCAATAATGTATCTCTAAAATTGTTTAAATCTTTGCCTTGTCTTTGTATTATACAGGAAAGAAATATTGAACCTTGATAAACTAGAAGCTCAGTTGAAAGCTTGCAACTGCCGGCTTGTCTTTTCAAAAGCAAAAGTAGGTCTATTTCTTGCTGATGTATGTCTCACAGTTTGTTTTGAATTTAAAAAAAATTATTTCTTTTTTTCTCTTTTTTTTTGGTAGCCATCTGTGTTAGCTTTGTGCCTTCTCAATTTGGAAGTAGAAACTTTAAAATCCATTGAATTACTGGAAATTGTCTTGTTTGTTAAAAAACATTCCAAGGTAAATATCTTCATTCCTTATTCTTTAAAGAAAGTTTCTTTCCCGATGATTGTGTATTTTCTGTTACTTAACATTCAGTGACATTTGATGGGGTTCTTACCTTTTATATTCTTTATGTGTGTGTGTATATCTAAAGTGTTGTAGTTCTCACAATGCAGCTTTGACCCAGACACTGCAGGTAAGGGAAACTCTGTCACTTAGCCCAGCGTCTTTCTGCACATCTGTGTCCCTTCTGCAGTGTTCATGCCAGAGGGTAATCCAGCTGTACACACTGCCATATGGACATGGTTCTAAAATGCCTGCTAGGGGATAGACTCGATACATACCCTAAAGGGGTATGGTAGCATCCTATCGTGTCTATGGCACTGAATAATCGGTAATAGTGACCAAAATAATAGTAATGTTTCTTTTTGTAAGCCTGCTAGGAAGGCCCCGCCTAGTTTTTGCAGTAATGAAAAGGTACAAAGTATGAGCATAGTCCTTTTTCTTAAGCTAACAGTCTAATGATGAAATATGAAATTTAACATGATATGCTAGGTTTTGTTATTCATTGTTATATCTCAGTGCCAGAAAGTAGTGGATATGGGAAGTACTTTGGGGTTGTTAGCAAAGAAGTCGGGCAGGTCAAGAGAGGCAAAAGAGGTTGGAGTTCCGCAATCTTTAAGAGTGGAGATTGGGAAGACATTGGTGGCTGTGGCTGGGTGTGGTGGTACAGGTCTGTAATCCCAGTAGTCTAGGAGGCGAAGCAGGAGGATTGTGAGTTTGAGCCCAGTCTTAGCAGTGTAGCAACTTAGTTAAGACCGTATCTCGGAAATGAAGGAAAAAGTTGTAGCTCAGTACAAAGGCCCTGGGCTGAGTCCCCTGTAGTACAGAAAATAAAAAGAAATTGATGGGCAAGGCAGATTTGGCGAGTCACTTTAGGGAAGGCTTTCAGATGGGATGCTAGGTAGTAGTCACAAGCAGAAATAAGGGTATGTAACTCAAATAATTTTGGAAGGCAAGCGTGAGAATGGGGCAGGGCATCATAATTGACCAATTTTGGACCCAGTGATGGAGAGAATATCAGCACCACTGAAAGCAGCTCAGGAGAAGTTAATCTGTGTTGAAAGAAGTGGTATTTTAGATGCTTGTGTGCCCAGGGAGGCGGATGTTGTGCAAATGTTTGGCAGTCTGTGATAGAAATGCCGCAGATAAAGCAGAGAGGTTGTGGTTTAGAACTTCTCATGAAGAAGTGACTACTGAAGCGATAAGAACTTGGGGAGTCCTGTGCTTAGGGGTTGGCTGATGTTCCAGGGTTTTCAGCATTGGACTTGTTTCCCATAGGGGCCAAGGGAATTGGATCTAGACAGGTAAGAATGCTGTCAAGTTGGAAACAGGTTTTAAGAAGGAGGTGGCCAGGATTGCTGAATTTTGATGAGAAATTCAGTACAATGAAAATTGCCGGAGTCATTGGACACCTCAGAGGTGATTGATTTGTTGTCTTTTTTTTTTTTTTTTTTTTTTTTTGATCTTTTTGAGACAGGATCTCAATACGCAGTTCAGGCTGGCCTTGAGCTCACTTTGTAGCCCAAGCTGGTCTGGAACTTGCAAAAATCCTCCTGCCTCAGCCCTCCCGAGTGCTGCGGTTATGGGTGTGCGTCACCACCCCCAGCACCTCAGAGGTGATTGAAAAAGAGTGGTAGGAGCCACATTACCAGGTGTTGAGATACAGATGGAATCTGGAAATGGAAGGCAAGATGGTACAAAAATGTTTGTGGTAGAAGTAGATGGGGTAGAAGCATTTTGTTAGTAACTTACAGCTTTTGTTTTAATAGCCATTTTGTTTTCATTTGAACTTTTTATTGATAGTGATACATGGAAGTGTCTTGGTGAAAATTGACTCCATGAAATAAACCAGGGCTTTCCCTGTGGTAGAGAAACTGCAGTGTCCTTTTGGGGATTTCCTTTTCTCCCAGGCTGCTACTCCTTTAGTCTGTAACTGGTATTAACAGTATAAATTTATGTTTTTAGCAATCTAAACAGCACTTTTATTTCTATAATAAAGGAAATGTTAAATTATTTTGAATCTGGACAACTAGAGAAGATAATTGATTTATTAACAGACCTAATGTTAGTGGGTTGGTGTTTTCTGTTAGTCCTTTCTGTGTATTGCATCCATTATAAATTGTAATGCTGTCCTCTAAACCAGTGGGCCCTGACTTGTGGCTGCACTGCACATGACAGTCACCTGAAGAACTTAAAAAACTTGTGAAACCTGAGTTGCACTCTTAGCAGTTAAAACGTGAAGTGGGTGCCAGCCATTGGGTGTTTTGCAGTCATGTGATTCCAAGGTTCACCACAGTTTGAGAACTATTGCCGTAACTTCCTTATTACATTTTTTTTTCAGATTAATGACTCTGAATTCTTTTATTGGAGGGAGTTAGTTTCTAAATGCCTAGCTGAATATTCTTCACCAGAGTGTTGCAAACCAGACCTTAAGAAGTTGGTTTGGATTGTGTCAAGGCGCACAGCCCAGAACCTCCACAGCAGCTACTACAGTGTTCCCGAGCTGCCAACCATCCCTGAGGGGGGCTGTTTCGATGGAAGTGAAAGGTAAACAGGTTTATACACAAATAACTGAGTACTGTAAAATAAGGTACTGGAGAATGTCTGTTCTCCTGTGCACAGGTGGGCAACTTAACCAGCAGTAGTTTTATTCCAATAGATAATGACTTACATGTTCCCCACTTTTGTCTCTCTTCATTTCCCTTGGTCTTTGAAATACAGTTCAGTTAAAAAAAAACGAGCTGGGCATGGTGGCTCATCCCTGTAATCCTAGCACTTGGGAGGCCGAGGCAGGAGGATTGCTGTGAGTTCATGCCCAGCCTGAACTACATAGGGAGACTATCTCAAAAAACCACACCAAAACTAAAACTAAAATAGCATTCTGGGTCTTGAAGGTTCACCAGGATGTCTAATGTGGTGCTGTGGGGCAGGAGAGTGAAACGCAGAGAACCGTCACCACCAGTGGAGAGACTCAGAGGCTGATACAGTTTTGTCAGATGTCATTGTCTTTTCAGACTTCAGTGATTTTGTTTGTGAAGTGAATTACTCAGTTTTACTAAATTGGATTGCTTTATGCTCTTCAGATAGAGGATCAGAAATTCCATTTTTGTAGCTTGTTTCTTGGATGTCTGAGAAAGTCAGTGATGGATGTAATTACCGTTACACAAAAGACATTTTAGTAGACCATGGGCTAGAAGATATGTTGTCTTGCATTTAAACTACTTAGATTTCTGCAGTTGATTTGCTGCTAGAATTAATTGGTACAAGAGTAGTTTGGTAAATTGTAATTTGTGTAAACCTCTTAAAAAATCTGAATTTTGTAATTAAAGTACAATAGACTGCATTTTTGGAAGTCTATAAAAGAAGTTTGTATAAAATAGAGATTAACTCTTGAATACAGAAATCAGAATAGAGCGATACTGATAGATTCCAGGTTTAGTTTCATGTTGTGTGTAAAACCTCTGTGTGGTAAGTAATGAGAACCCTCTTTTTCCTCTTTTCCGTGCAGTGAGGACTCTTGTGAAGATATGAGTAGTGGGGAAGAGACCCTTGGCAGCTCTCCCAGTGATCAAGAATGCTCCTTCTTTTTTGGCTTCAAAGTGGCACAGACATTGTGCTTTCCATCTTAGAGCTCTGATGGTCCCATGTCAGAATATAAAGTATGTGTTCTAGTTTCAAAGCAATAAATGGGGGAGTAGGCGGTTTTCTGGTATAGCCCCCACGTAGGCAGGAATGACATAGACTGGAATACCTACCTTCTATTTATTATCAGATCAGATCTGGCCTATTTTCGTATTTAATCCTAAGCCATCAAATGGGTTAGTGCCTCTTAAACAGTTAACAGTACTTTAGACATTGGCACTTTATTTTTCTCGTTGATCTTTAGCTACTTGGGAGAGAAGGGAAGGTGCTGATACCTTTGTTAACTTTTCAAGATTTTTAAAGATGAATAGTGTAGCTTATCTTAAACTTTATAAAGCCTTCAGGTGTCTGTTCAGCACATGGGGGGCTGTTCAAGTGCTTCCTTACAGGGACGATGGATAATCCTTTAATGGTTTATCTTAGATCCCTCCTACCCCCCCATCCTCAACAGATTATAGAGTACTCTTGGATGTCAGACACTCATTTTGTTGTTTTTTAAATGATCAGTGTGCTATCTGATGCAGATCCCATGTATTTAGGAATTACAATAATGACATCTCTGTGAATTTAGTGTGTAGTGTCTTAATTGAGTTTTCTGCTGAAGCAGAAACAAATGTCAGTCTAGGACAATTAGATAGTTTCATTCCTGTTGCCTGAGTATTGTCAGACTAGTATTTTAATGTTATTTAAAAAATTCATAATCTATTAGTTTTGCATGTACCTGTATGAAAGCAGTACAGGAAGTTAAACAGAACTAGGGAACTGGAATTTATAAACGTTAATTTAGTAGCATATTTTATCTGATTTTCTTATAAATATCTGCATGATTACATTTTATTTCCTTTGTAATACATTTCAAAAATAATGTGTATTCGTGTATGGGTGCCAAGACTCTTGAATATGAAGTAAAAAGAACTGAAGTATTTGTAGTATTACGGTTTTAAGCAAATCTGTGGTGACATAGCCGTAGGTGGAGATTCATAAACTCTGTACGCATAAGATTTTGTTTAGAGAATTTTTAACTTTATAAACTGTATATGAAGTGTAAATCTTTAAAAATGTACATAAAATACTGTATTTTTTTATTGTGTGATAGTGTAGTTACTGCATGTAAATATAATTTATTGTGTATCCAGTATTCTAATCAGACATGATGACTTTTTTTACTGGTAAGTGAGCATCCATTGGATGTTTTTGAGAGTGGGCCTTTTTGAAGTGATAATAGATGACAAATCAAAATAAAAAATTGATGAATTCTCTTTGCTTGTAATTACATACTAATTTTTAATACTTTTGTTTTTAAATGTGTATGTGGTTCCAGGGATCAAACCCAGGGATTTGTGCATGCTTGGCAAGGTCTCCACTGCTGAGCTGCACCTCCAGCTCAGCTTGCTGTATTTCAGTGAGAAGGCTTGAAGTGCAGCTGGAGTGTCACTAGGGTTAGCCTTCTGACTACCAGAAGTTCTTCAAGCAACAGTTCCTCCCCGTAGTTTAGCCCTTAGCCTTGGAAATACGGAAAATGATCTGTCACCGGAGAATTGACCCCTGTCTCGGATGGACTCATAGTAAGCAAGCTCTCAGACTAGTGTATTCACCTGAATGCCTATTAATTTATAGAGAAAAGGTAGCAGGTATTAAGAGGCTGAAATGTCTGGGTTAGCAGAGCTGTACAATTTTTCTGGGGACAAAACAAATTCTAATTATGACTTGGTGGATAAAAATGGGCTTTTAAAGGTAATGGAGCCTCATCAGCCATTATCTCTGGATCTCTTAAGTCTCAGTTTGTTTTGCAGATGATATTTTTGCACAAGTGTCCCATCCAGTTTGACTTTTGTGGACATTTGTTTTCACTATTTGGTTAGAAAATCAAGTATACTGAAGATAGTTTTCATATAATAATTCTTGCTGCCTGAAGATAAGGGCATGTTTTCCTAACATCCCAGTGGAGAATGCTTGAGGATTCCCCCTTCTCAAATAATTTTGGTGGTGGGCAATAGATTTTGATTTCAGGTTTTGATTTAGGATGTAAAATTTATTTGTGACTTTCAAAATCTTGTGACTCCATTCAGTTCTTCCAAGGAAGTATTAGATGATCTTTCTGGGTGAAACTGTCCATGGCTTCATCATCCGTTTTTTAATGTATTTTGTCTAAACCTCATTCGTGATCTTCCCATCTGTTTATTCAAAACTGGCTGTTCTACTTGGACGTGGTGATTACTTTCTAAACTTGTTTTTCCTGTATGTCTTATATTAGTGAAGAAGACATTCATCTACTTAAGTCATTAATTTAGGTGATAATCTCTATCTCCTTCAGCCTGTTTACTGGAAGATCACCAGCTTATATCATAGTTTTCTTCATATTTCTTACCTTAGTCTCCACTTCTTCTGCCAGTGTCTTGGGTTAGACGTGTCACGTTCTCTATCAATACGGTTACTTCAGTATCTCAGTGTGGTCTTATTCCAGGCTTTCTCCTGATCGCTATCTTGTTATCTACATAACCTTTGACAATATACAAATTTTGACTGTCTTGAAAAAATAGGTCCTACTGACATCAGGAGAAAATATATCATGGTGTACAAGTCTTTTTAATCTGCACCCGTCTCTAACTTCTCTTGCCATTTCCTAGAACTAAAAAAAAAAAAAAAATAGCTATGTAGAAAATGGACTGGGGAATAGAGAGGTAGGATGCAATGCAGACAGGTAACAAGTCCTACAAAAATCAAAAAGTGCAGATGGAAAAGAGGAAGAGACAGAGAGACTTCTTTCTTTAGACGGGGGACTGACCAGTCTGGGAGTTGGGTGGTACCCTTCTTTTTCCTACGACTGGGATGAATAAAGTTTAGACTCAGGCATTGAACCTGTTCTAGTTAGAGGGTGAGAAGGAATTTAGCTTCATGCTTGCCAAATAGGATAAACAGTAACTTCATAAAAGACTGAGCTTCCTGGTTTTGATGGTGTTACTTTTTGCGATGTGATGTGTCTGCTTTGCAGCTCCCGCTGTCGTGCATGGGGTGTTGCGCCGGGGCCCTTGGTCTCCACCCTCTTGACCCTGTTTCTGCATTTGAGATGTTATCTCTAAGAAGTGAGATTGGACAAATGAAGTCTTAATTATCTGTTATACCCGGAGCTAATACTCAAGTTAACTAGAGAGACATTGGCTAAAGACGTCATTTTAACCGTTGTTTTGGGTCTAGGCTCTGCCTTTTTCCTTCACTCCCACTCTGATACGTTGTGCTCCCTACGTCTCATCTCTTTCATTGCATATGCAAATTTTCTATTGATCCAGTCCGTCTAGATTTTATGTTAAGATACTATATTGGATTTGCCACTTTTGAGCTCCGCTTTTCTAACTTAGTACCAGAAACAGTCAGTAACGTGTGTGTAGGAAGTCAGGTTGTTTGGTAGTTTCTCAGTATGGCAGCCAGTAAGTCTGCTCATCCCCGGTATATTTGCTGCTCTTCTCATCAGTTAGTGGAATTGTGTTTTCCTTGAATTTTGGCTGTCCTTGTGACTGGCTTTGCCTATAAAAGTACAAGAAATAGGTACGTGTCAAAGACTAGGCTTTAAGGGGACTAGCAGTAGCCCCTCCTGGAAGCCAGCCGTCATGCTGCAAAGGAGCTCCAGAAAGAGGCCAAAGGGAGAGAGGCTGAGATGTGCTCCCCGCTGAATATTTCTGTATCCTCAGCAACACCGCAGTGGAGGAGCCACACAGCTGATCCTACAGACTTACAAGAGATAAGAAGCCACTGTTTTAAACCAGTAGATTTCGGGGTGGTTTGTTACACGGCAATAGGTAACTGAGACAGATCGTTATTCGTGGTCAAATGGTAATTATCTGTGGTGAGATTTATAATTTCCATTTTAAAAAAGTGGACTTGAGTTATTTATGTATTTTCAGAATAAATAAGAGGCTTTTAAAAGCACATTGGTTAGATAAATCTTTCTTTGAGGGAAAACCCTTGATGGTTATTTGGGAGCCCTTAGTGTTGGGTTCAGACTCCTTACCGGGACTTAGAAGGCGCTCCTTGATTGGCACCTGCCTCTTCTTAGGACGTCTGTATAGGCATGCTTCCCAGCCTCCAGCCATTTGCCACGATTTGAACTTCAGCAGGTGCACGTACATTTTTTTCGGCCTGGAGCCCTCTGCTTCTTAATCATTTCTTCAGTAGGACAAGGTACTCAACAATCACGACTTAAAGGAGGGGAGGCTTGATTTCGGCTCACGGTTACAGTCCACGGAGGCTGCTGCAAAGCAGAAACAGTGGCGGAAGCGCCTGGGTGGGGGAGAACTGCTCATGTCCCAGTGGCCGGGAAGCAGAGTAAAAGGAGGAACTGAAGAGGGAGATGCAGCGTTCTGGGCCATAGACCGGTGACCTGCCTCCTCTGAGCAGACTCCAGCCTTCCAAGAGCAAGTCCACTGGGAGCCCATCAGTGCACCAATCCATGGGCAACTATAACACTCATAATCCAGTCGCGAGGCTTTCGAGGGACAGCTCAGATCCATACCATAACCCTCTCACCCTTGTGTGGAAAACTGCTTAATCCCCTCGAGAGTCCCTGCACTCACTCCTACCCTGTCCATCTGCCCGCTGAATGTGTCTTATGTGACAGGTGCCACATTAAGTGCTTGCTGTACGCTGAACAGAGCCCACAACACTGCCCTCAGGAGACAGTCTGGTGGTGGTACCCCGCAATTCATATCGATACAGTTCTAGGTGCTGGAATGACATTTTCTTCCAGGATGCTTGATGGGAACTTGGCTTTGCTCTCCTTGTCAGTGATACAGGTTTCCATAAGACCTACGTTTACCCTAGTGTGAGAGGCTACTATCTTGCTTGCTTACCTTACCTGTCTGCGAGATGAAGGCTGGGGTTCTTTGCCTCTCTTGTTCTTTGTTGAGTGCCCAGTGCCCAGCAGGGTATCTGGGCCATGGCCTTGCTGCTGCTTTCTTACAATCAACAAACTACTGACCACTTATGCTGCCTGTGAGTCCTTACCATAGTGCTATTTGATGAATCTTACTATCAGTTTCATGATATGGAAAATAAATAAGGATTAGAAAGGTTAAGTCCCTTCACACAGACCTAACTTAGTGGGAGGGCTCTAAGTCAAACCAAGTGCACCTGTCAAGCACTGTGGTATATAACCATAATGCTAAACAACTACCCAATAGCAGATGATAATTCAGTTGAGTGAATAACAAATGTGCATAGAGAAATCCTACTCAAAATTTCCATCAAATCACACTTCTGTTCTATTTTTAATAACATTGCTCTCAGCCATATAAAGGAAAAGTTGCTGAGATATAGAATTCAGATGTCTTTACTTAAGAGCCACATTAGAACAATAATGTAAAAATTTGAGGCAGACTAGTGGTAGTATAGGCAAAGACTCATCAAAATGGGTTTGTTTGGTTTGATTTGATGCTAGGAATTAAACCCAGGGCCTAGTTCATGTTTATCACCCACTCTTGATAAAATAAAAATATAAGTAAAAAAGAGGGAAATTATAATTTTAAAATTGTTCTTTTGAGCCAGGCATGGTGGCACAAGCCTGTAATCCCAGCACTTGGGAGGCAAAGGCAGGAGGATGGATGTGAGATCAAGGTCAGCCTGGGTTACACAGTGAGTTCAAGGTTAGCTTAGGCTACATAGTAGGACTAGCAAAAAAAGACAAGAAAAGTTCTTTTAAGAAAACTGAAGCTTCAGGATGCAAAATTATCTGAGGTTAACAGTGCTTTTGTTTTTTTCCCTCTTTCAGGCTTCTTATACATAAATGCCTAAAAGTCTTAAAGATAAAATACGTCTGTAAATTAGGCTCATCTTTTTGTGTGTGTGTGTGTGTCTTTTTGAGACAGTGTCTTGTTATGCAGTTCAGGCTGGCCTTGAGCCCACTTTATCCCTGGCTGGTCTTGAACTCGCAACGATCCTCCTGCCTTAGTCTCCCGAGTGCTGGGATTACAGGTGTGCACCACCACGTCCAGCTGCTTTTTTTCAATATTGTAAATTCACAAGTGCCCTGAGACTTCCACCTTCAAGGAAACAGTGCTATTAATCTGGTACTATATTTCTAAGCTTCCAACATGCAAATGGTTTGCATTTTTAGTAGCCAACTAATGGGAAACCTGACAGACACTAGGAACGTATGTCCTAGACCAGTGATGGTGAACCTTTTAGATCTTTCAACAATACAAACACTGCTGTGGTGTGTGTGCCATAGTTCGCCATCACTGCCTTAGACCATTCATTCTGAGGACACCTGCAAGAGTACTTCTGTGATTCTGCCTAATAATGTGCCTTTCTCAATTGAGTCTTGCAATGCATGTCACAAGTGTAGAACCTACTCTGTGGGAGGGTGTCTTAGTTACTTTATTATTGCCAAGAATACCCAATGCCTAAAACTGAGGAGGAAAAGTGTATTTTGGCTTGCAGTTTGAAGAAGCCTCTGTCCATATTCAGCTGGCCCCAGCAAGGCAGGGTAGCATGGTACAGTAGCACGGCAGAGGGTTGCTCTTGGCATGGCAGACAGGAAGCAAAGAACTCGAGGAGGAAGTGAGAGACACTCTTCTGGAGCACACCCCCAGGGACCTACTTCCTCCAACCAGGCTTCCCCTCCCAGTGTCACATTTAGCCACAAATCCTCAGGGCACCATCCACTGATGATTATCAAGCCTCCATGGTCCAGTTGCCTCCCAAAGGCCTGCCTGTGAGCATAAGGGGCTATGAACCATGACAGGGGGAGGGGCAGATTGGGGGTCCTGTCTCTTCTCTGTGGAGTCCTCAGAGCTCATCCGGTGATGCAGCCACTGAGCTTACCCCTCAGCCTCAAAGCCAGGAATTTTAATTTGCCCTGGAAACCTTTTTGTATTCAGGCCCATGGGCCTTTCTGAATCCCTGTACATCTAGCTCCTTTTACACAGAGGTTACAGTGCACACTTAGCACTAGCCTGGTTGCATGACCCATAGTTGCTCAGTGCCCATCGGGGTGAACTTTGAATGATGAAGGACTGTTAAGGGCTTTCCAGCCCTTTGCCTGATGGACTATTATTCAACATGACAATCACCTCATATTCATGCTCTGTGGTGCTGTCCATCATTATTTCAGTGTGTGTGCTTTATCCTCTTGCCTAAACTGTCAGAGACCAAGCATTCTGCTTCCTTATGACCTTCAAGCAGCTTTACATAGTGCTGGGTAAAAGGGTTGCCCATGTACTTCTGTATGTTGGTAATTATGCCCGACCATGTCTTTTCTGTTCTCAGTTGTAGCAGTTCATAGTTTGCAAAGTTAAGCTTCCATGCATGCACACTCAAATTCACCCTCTCCAAAGCTAGAATTTCCAATCATTGTAGGGTATGTTGGAGGCCATAGCCCACTGCTCTAATTGTGTGGCCCTTATTCAAGAGTAAGGTGTAGTGAGGAAGGATGCAGGCTCTGCACCAGTCTGTCAGGATCTAGGGTGCAGGTTTGGCCACTAACTGACCAGAAAGGGTGTTAACCAAAGCATTTGTGCCTGTTTCTACATCTGTCCGAAGGGGCTAATAACAGTGGCTGCCTGTGAGGGACACAGAGATGTCCTAGATGTAGACATCTCCCTGCCTAGGAAGGCCCATGTCTAATGACTGAGGTGGGAGGAGGTGTAAAGGTCTTTTCTCTCTGGTCCAGCATAGCGAAATCCAAATGTGTCATTTTTGCCCCAGAGCTCCCCTTTGGCCCCTGCAGGTGTTGTAGAGGTCACACTGTGCTCCAAGCTTTCTCAACCCATGCTTTCTTTTGCACTGTGCTGATCTCAAGGACCTCTCTGATAATCACTGTGCACCCTAGCCTTTGCCTCAGCCCCCTGCCGCGCTACCTCATGTTTAATAAGGTGGTGCACACTAAAGAATTAGCAGCCATGCCTGCTGTACGCTCTGGGAATATTGGCTATCACAACCCTCACCCCACTTTTGTCTGTGTTCTTGCCTTCCTGCTAAAGCGGGACTCTATTTATTCAATTATTTTGGAGCTACTATGATGTAAAGCATTGTTCCGGGTATTTTGAATACAAGAAAGAATGAAAGTCCAGCTCTGAACTTCGTCATCTAACAGGGGAGGCAGATAAAACAGAAGACGCACAATCAAAGACATATGTACCAAGTGCAGGGTGGGCATACTGGCTTCATCACTGCACACCCTCCTAACCTTCCAGAGGGAACTGGGAGTCTGTCCGCTTGGTTTCGGTCAGACAGCTGGGGCTCTGTGGTCTCTCTTCTCTGTGGAGCCTCTCAGATTCTTGTTTCCCTCCAGCTCATCCCTCCTTTTGGTAAACACGTCCATTCTGGTTCAAGGGCAGATATGTCCAACAGCTTTATAGTTTCATGGAACTCAGAAACTTTGGCTTGAGGTGGGACTTGAACACCTGCCAGCTGTGAATGTAGATTTGGGCAAGACTCAATCAGTCTGGGTACCACAGGAAGCAGAAAAGTCCGAAGTAGGAGAGGCTTGCTGGGGGTGATGCTTGGAGTGAGAAAGGGGAAGGAGGGCTGTTGGCCTGGTCACTTCCCTTGTCACTGACGCACAGTACCTGACACCTACGCCTGGAAGGACGAGAGCTTATTTCAACTCACAGTTCAGTCCATAGTTGGCTGGCCTAGCGGCAGAGGGCCTGCCGGAGGAGAGCTGCTCACATCAGGGCATCCGGGGAGCAGAGGGAGTGAAGAGGAGAGCTGGGAAGAGAGACACAACCTTCCACAGTGCCTCCAGTGAGCCACGTGTTCCAACCAGGCCCGCCTCTTAACAGCAAGCCAGCTATGAATCCCCATAATCGAGTCACTTCAAAAATCCCATCTATGAGTGCGTGAGGCCCCCGGGCACAGCTAGATATAAACCGTAATAGTTGTGCAGGGAGAACCTTTGCACTGCAAGTGTGATACAGAGTCAGCTAGACTGGGGCACTGGAGCAGGAGTTGCCCGTTGGATGCTGTGTTGGGCAGACGTGGCCAGGCCTGGTGTTCTTAAGTGCTCTCTCTGGCTGAGGGTGCCCTGGGGGCCCCTGGCTTTGGCCCCAGTTCTGGGGTGGGGGTCACTGAAGGCTGTCAGCTGCTACCCTCCTCCCACGGGGCGTCCACTTCTTCCTGGAAGAGAGGTCTAAGCAGCGTGTCTCCAGTGTACTGGAGCCACATAATCACTCTGAGAGCTATTTTTTTAATCTGAAAAAGGGCTACTGAGATAGTAAAGACTTGGCACAAACTTCCCTGCAGAGAGTCTTGACTAGACCTTAGCAGAGCTTCTGGTGGCCTGAGGAGCATCATCCCAGGGACAGCCCAGTCTTCTTGTCACAGCCTTGGGGCTGTGTAAAGAATTTGCTGTTTGTTCCAGCCAACAGCTGACGTAGGCCTCTGCTCTCCCTTTTCTAGGGTATTTACTGAGTAGGGCTTAAAAGTGTGAATTTTTTCTCTGTCCCTTTGAGACATGCATGTATGTCCTACAGTTAAGTATCTTCTCAAAGACCTGAAAGCCATTGCTTTGAACTGTAATCATTAGGAAGGGAAGGGCTTGATCTTTCTCCTGGCTTCTCCTAGTTGAGATAAAAATCTCAACTTCTGGGAATGGGCAGCTTGCAGACCCCACTGGCCTCACACACTGTCACTGTTCCCTCACTGGCTCGCTTTTCCTGTTCACCGGCTTGGTTTTCCCCTTCAGAAGACCCCATCGCCTCCACACAAGTCAGGACACAGTGCAGCTCTTCTTGCTCTCAGTAGCTACTGAATAAGGCACCTGAGTGGCTCTGTTTACTTCCTACTGAGATGTGTGTTTCCTTCTTCACCAGGATGTGAGGACTGAACAAGTTAGTGCAGAAAATACAACTCGCAGCTCTGTACAAATGAAAGCTGTCTGTGTGAAAGCATCAGGTTCAGTACATTTGCTGAGAGCTTTTACAAACATCAAAATGTTTTCTTCTAATATTTCTCCTTTGTAGAAATGTGAACAATATATAGAGATAGATAATGCCTGAAATGTTACTTCTCAGAGATACAATGGTCAACAAATATTTCTTTTTATTGAAATACACACACAGAATTCTTTCTTTTTTCTAACCTTTCTTTTCCTTTGCCTTCCATCTTGCCTCCTTTCCCTTTTCCTTCTCTCCTTCCTTCCTTTTCTCCCCCTCCCTCTGTTCATGTGTTCGTTCTTTCCGTCCTTTCTTCCTTAACATAAGTGGAATCCTACTCTGTAAACTCCTCTATAACCTGTTTTCAAATCTGTAAGAGGCATACATCAGTGGCAATAGATACGGAACTGCTGCCTTTCATTCATCCATTTGTTTGTTTATTGATTGTTCCATGGATTGAGCCCAGGGCCTTGTACATGCTGGGCAAGCTCTCTATCACTGAGCTGCCTCCTCAGTCTGTTCTTCATTATTTTTAATGATTACGGAGTTCGTTGAAGGCTTATGTGATAATTTCCTTAACCAATTCCTTTCTGGTGGACACCTATGTTATTTCCAACAGTTTAGTATTTTTAATCAAACGGAGTTAGGAGATGAGGGGGTGGCACACCTGGCCGGGGAAGTAGGTGTGGCCTGTTAACTATAAGATCTCAGATGCATGCGCAGAACAGTTTCCAAAGCCTGGCATGTGCACTTGAGAAGTGGAGCAGATTTTCCTTGAGGTGGCCTAGACCTGACTTCAGCCTGAGGCTGGGATCCCAGCACCACCTCTCTAAACCCACATGTAGATGCTCTTGCCTGTTTCCTCAAGATTGGATAGCATAAAAGCGAGGTACCCAGGGGGAGCTGGTGCTGCCCTAACTTTCCACAATGGCCTGCTGCATTCTCCAGAGGCAGCGTGTGCTTTTGTCTGTGCTCTCTCCCTGTTTTTCTCTTTACTTGGCCCTTGCTTGCTCTGCAGAACTAGTTTCTCTCCCACTTTTCACCTTTACTTTCTTGAATAAACTTTGCCACTTTTTGCTCATTTTGTTCAGTTCTTTGTTCAAGATGAGAACCTGGAATCCAACTTCAGGGGGAGAGGTTAGCAACCCAAACCCCGTAACATTTAGTTGGTGAGCTACTTTTCGAAGGAGCTACTCAGTAACAAAACCTGTAGTAAACCTTCTTCGACATACATTTCTGCTATCTCTGCAATCACTTCTTTTTGATATACTGTATTTCTAGAAGTAAATTCTTAGGCCTAAAGAACTACACATTTAAAACTGAAACATTATTAACCTGTTTTCCTCAAAGGGGAACATGGATTTATAATTCCATCAATAATGCACGTCAGTGACAGTTTCCCTATTTCCATGCCAGAGCATTTTGATGGGGGGCGGGAGAGGAGGACTCAGAGAAGCAAATGGGATCATAAAGTTCCTAAGTGCTTGGAGGAAGGCATCCCTAAGCTGGGCTCAAAAAAACCTGCGCGGGCTCCAGCTCGCCTGCTGCGGAACGGTACACACCCCAAGCACAAGGACCTCCAGGCTCCTTCCTGTGGGATGAGCGGGCAGGCAGCTACAGCCAGCAGTGCCCTGTGGCCTAGGCAGGAGAAAGCCTTTGTGTGCCACATGGCAGGAAGCCCCGCCTGCAGCTACACCTGCCTGGCCCAAACTCTTGTCCCATCTTGCACATTAGAGGAGCAAGGCTGATGAGTCCCACAAAGGGGAGGAGATCAAAGGCCAGTCAAGCAGCCAACTCAGAGAAGGGGTGTGGTGCCTGCACTTGGAGCCTGGCTGCATAGCAGACATCCATCTTGGTTGCTCCAGGGAAACATTTGATGCCGTTTTCAGGTGGGGCATCAAGGCAGGGGGAGGAGGTGAAGATGACAGGGAGTCACATTTTACGTGCCTCTGTGCCTGGGTTGTACCAGTTGCTAGTTCTTCCCTTTCCCTTTTTAAAACCATTTTTCCCTGACATTGAAAAGCTCTGAGTGCATAACTTTTGTGGGGGAAAACAGCCCATTAAAATACCGTTCCAAGTAGCACCCACTATGCATCTAGCCTAGCGCACAAATACCTCCCTGATATGTTACCTGCCAGCTGTTGTCATGGGGTCTGTATTCTTCACATAGCTTCATAGGGTCGTCTCACTTTCCATCAGCTCCTGTGCTCGCAACTTTTAGAGTACAATGGTGCAGCTGCTTAGCAGCTGTTGCTTGGATTTAGGGCAGAAGTCCTGATGGGGGCTCAGTGACATAGCTCTTCTATGCAGTTTCCAGACTAGAGTCCAGGAGCAGAGATGGCTGCGCAGGCAGAAAGTGAAATGGGCCAACAAGAAGGCAGAGGGACTGGGTGCCAGACCTCGCTCACTCTCCAGGCTGCCTTCCTTTCCTTTCTCGATGCTCTTACACATAAACAAGGCGGAACCTAGGGAAGCAGATCTAGTCACCCATTTCCTCCAACCATGAGTCCCCACTACGCCTGGGCTGTTGGGCCAATGTCTGCTCTCGGAGGGCAAGGAGCCAGCCATATTCAAGGCCATTGGTTTTTTATCAACTTGCAGAAACTAGACAGGGCTCTGAAGCTTTGTTCTTTTCTCACAGTCCAAGGCCTCTCTGCAATCATTTGAAAACCTACTCTGCCATCCCAGGACTTGAGTAGTGAGCCTTAGGAATTTAGTGCTGTTGTTCTTCCACTCTATGTGGGTTGAGCACCCTTAATCAGAAACTCTGAAAATCCTTAATCAGGAAATCCAAAATATTCCACAGTCTAAAATATTTTTATTTTCCAGTGCCAAGGAATCAAACCCAGTGCCTCGTGCATGTTAGGCAGGCGCTCTCCCACTGAACTGTGCCCCAGCCCAGCAACCTGGCATTTCTGAACTCTGTCACAACACCACAAGTGAAAAATATCATGCATAAAATCATTAAAGATGTTTTATAGAATTACTTTCAGATGATGTGTGTAAAGTGTATGACTTGTAAAGGAGTTTTGTTTTCAGACTTGTGTCCCATCTCTAAGCTATCTCATTTCCCAACTCCAAAATCCAAAAACTCTGAACTCCAAAACACTTCTGATAGCAGTAATTTGCAGAGATCATCAACCTGTGGTATATTCGTAGAATCGTAATTTTATTTTATATTATTTTATTATTGTGTGTTTGTGTGTGTGTAAATTAAAGTAAATGTAAGATTCTCTCTCAGACTTTATTAAGAGAGAATTTAGGGAAGAAATAGTTTGTTGACACCAGCATAGAAAACATAACTTTACTTAATTCACAGTACTTTCATACATACTAAATGCTACTTTGCTATTTTCTTAATACATGTTAGTAAGCAAGCTCAAATTTGTCTTTGAGCAAAATGTCCCCTTGTCCATTTTAGTAGTAGGGTAATAATTAAATTTCAAGCTTGGCATGGTGGCACGTGCCTGTAACCCCAGTATTTGGGAGGCTGGGGCATGAGGACTGCAAGTTTGAGGCCAACCTGGACTACATAGCAAGACCCTGTCTCAAAAAAAAGTTTCAAATTAAGTCAAATTAGGGTGCTAGAATTATAATTTTAAAAATAATTCAGAATTCCCATATATACTTTTAAAAATTACTGAATACAGAAGTTACAAAGAGAGACATGTGTACTAGTTTGCTTCTTTTACTAATAGCAAAGACAGAACTAAACAAAGGCCCAAAAAGCGGGAGCAACACAGATTGATGGGAATGTAAAGTCCTGCAGAAGAAGCGTGGGGGAAGAGAAGGAATTGGTGGGCAGCAGGGGATGAGAGGGTCGGGCGCGGCGGGGGTTCAAAGAGGAAGGAGCAGAATTCACTGAGGAGCCAGTGGGACCAGGCAGACCCAGGGTGGGGCACCTGTAGGAAAGAGCCTGAGCCGGGAGAAGGACTCTTGGGATTTAATCCCAGGCCTGGCTATCACTGGTTGACAAAAAAGTTTCTTCACTGTGCTGGACTTAATTTTCTTCTTTGTAAAGTGAGGGCTGGGACGCAGGGACTGAGGTCCACTATAGCTTTGCCTTTCTCATTCCAAAACTTAGGGGGGAAAAGATCCCACAAACTTCTAAACCACATGACTTTTCTTCTGGGAAAGGGATTCTTCAGTGCCAAACTAGAAGACTGTCATTATTTCTAGTTATAATCTCCTTTTAAGATTAAATCCAGTCTGGGATCCAGTCAAGTCTGTCTTGAGCTTTGTTAATTTTCACTTTTGAAGGAGAGAACTGATGAATGATTGCATAAATAATTATGGAGGGAAATGGAAGGGTAGGCATTAGTAAATGGGAAGGAGCACATTTAGCACAAACATGTCCTGAAGCTAAGACAAGGATAAAGGCCTTCGCACAGAGGGATGTGCAAGCAGGCTGCACGTGTGCCTGCTGTGGAAACAATCACCACAAGGCAGCGGCCTGAGTTATTTTCCAAGCCCTGGTGAGAGAGAGGCCATCTCAGACAGACAGCACCAGCGACGGGATCTGAGGTGGCCCACACAGTGACAACCCATGTCCATGTTTATTGCACTGTGTGGAGAGTGGCTGTGCTGTCTGAAAATCTCAAGTCGTGTTTCATGGAAGATAAAAGCTTAAGATTCTCAAGTTATGGGAAGGATTTGAGTGATTCACTCTTTTTTCAGCTTAAGTTTCACCTCGTTTGACTTGTCTGGTTTTGTTTAACTTTTTTAGGGGGGTACCAGAAATCGAGTTCAGGACCTTGCACTTGCCAGACAGGCACTTGTGCCACTGATCTAGATCCCTGGCCTAGTTTTGTTTAACTTAAAAACAGCTTTTGTGAGCTTCTTGGGAGAGTGCTTGTGTCTTGTTCACTGTTCTGTTGAATATCCAGCACCTGAGGGAATACCTGCCACACAGTAGATGGTTCATAATGAAGGTTAACGAATAAAACCAAGAGAAGCTATTCAAGGTGCCTCACAGAACACTGTATTCCAGAACTTACGCTATTTGAAAAGTTTTAACCTTGAGAATTGAAATTGTGAAGTCAGGACACAATGACTGGGAGCAGATATTTGGAAAATTCTCCTTATAGCAATATAAAATAAATAACTGCCCCAAAAGAAAACAGAATGTCTTTTAGGCCCTGAGGTGGGATAAAATGAGCTTGGCTGTTACACACTTTGTTGTGTGAGACCAGATCATAAGAACTGAGGCCCAGCTGCCCTCCTCTGGGAGCACAGAGGAGAAAGGCAACACACTGTGCTCCTTTGCCAGTGTGCAGGGTGCTGGCACATTGCAAGTTCCAGGGAAAAGTCAACCCAGCTGAGATCGGTTGTCTATTTGGGCACATACACTGGATGACAGGCGCACACGTTAGATGATCAGATGAATCCGGTGCTACCCTAATTGCTTCTTCCCCATCTAAGTGAAGAAAGCAAGGTAAGCCAGCCACTCAGGGGCCTTCGTCCACTAGAGCAAGAGCCTCCTGGCCCCCAAGCTAGTTCCTAAATTAGCTTTGTGTCTTTTTGTCTTTCATCCTTGTTCTCCCCCAACCCCAGCCAAGGGTTTCCTACACTTTGTGGAGATGCATGGCGAAGAAAGCACAGGCTAACAGAATGGGGGTGATTATGGAAACAAAGAGAGGATCTGAGACCAACTTTGCCTGTGTTCACAGTAAAGATGTGGAGTGTGGACATCCTTTCAGAAATGGGAGTAGTGTACCCATCTTGGGAGCATTCTTATAGGGAAAAGAGATAGTCTGATCACATTCTCTTAGCACAAGTGTGATTTGATTGCCTTGGACATTTCCTCATAGGGAACCAATAGATTGATGTTCTTTGCTGTCAGTTCATCTTCTCTAGGAAGCAGATGCTGAGATAGTTAGGAGGAAAGAGGTTTATCGGGGTACAATGTCCATGACCAGAAGGGGGGTAGGAATTGGGATAGGACAGGGCAGGGAAGTCTTCATATTACAGTGCAGAACAGACACATGTGGGAGGAAAAGAAGAAAGCAGAATAATGAACACAGCTCTCTTGAGAAACTCCACACTGGGCGGAGGCAGCCAGGGCCTGGGACTCCCTGTTATGTGGTACTGATGGGATACCTGGAGGAGCATGGCAGAGCCCCAGAGCACAGCAGCTAGAGTCTACCTTCCTCAAAGCTCAACAGCAAGTTCTTTTTACCTCCACTGCTGCCACATTATCCGTGGGCATTTCCAAATCTTATTCCGTAGAGCAGAGTTAGATATTTGCTTTCCTGGCCTCCCTGACAATTGACAGCTCATATAATTCAGTTTTGGCTATTCTGAGAAGCTAGCTGGATAAAAAGACAAGTCCTCAGAGAGAGAGAGAGACAGAGACAGAGAGAGAGAGAAACAGAGACACAGAGACACAGGCACAGAGAGAGACAGAGAGACACAGACAGAGAAATAGAGAGACAGAAATAGAGGGAGACACACAGAGAGACAGAGAGAGAAAGAGAGAGACACAGAGACAGAGACAGAGAAATAGGGACAGACACAGAGACACAGAGAGACAGAGACGCAGAGAAAGAGTAAGAGAGAGAAAGAATACTGCCCCTAATGTGTTCTGATTTAGAAGACATAGCCCTTATAAATCAGAGTTCGCATTCTAGTTTATGAAGAAATTTCTGAATACTTTGGTTACAGTGCACACTTTGTGAAATCAATGTTTACTGAGAGTCCTGAAAAAGCAGTTTTAAGGCATGAAAAACTAAAGACTAACCCTAGGAAAGGGGCCCACGTGTGTTCATTCTCTGAGATTTCCAATTTTAGCAAGAAGTCTGCATTTATTTAAGCCCCAGGGCAAACTAAGGTTATACATCCCAGTCAGAAATTATGTTTAAATGTCAAAAATCTAAAGCCTGTCTGTGAAATAATGCGGTAGAGCCTGCGTTCCCCAGGTGAAACTGCTCCATTTAAATAATTATAGTCTGTGGGACCACAGAGGAATATTTGGGCGATGAGGGCCAGTGAAGATTAACTAGAGAGATGACCAGAGCATACAATGGTTTTACAGAGGACTAGCAAACATGCTGGCCACTTTCCACCGTTAAACTTTCACACCCACAAGCACATTCCCTCATCGTCATCTGGGAGACAGGGTAGAACAGCCATGGCGAACCTTGTAGAGCTTTCAGTGATAACAAACAGCATGATGTGACACACATGCCATAGATTCATCACCACTGAGGTAGAGAATAGGTAAGTGTTACACATGCGTGAAGACAAGACGTGGTGAGAAGAGAAGAGATAAAGTGCAGAACACTGTATTGTGGCTCTGTAGTCCAGGAAAGTCTGCATTCCTGTCCCTTCAGGGTAGGGTCTGTGGACCCCGAGAAACCTGTTTAGGAGCATAAATGGACTGTTTGATGTTCTCATCTGCATCAGTGTTCTCACAGAAACAGACACTTAAATTAGGATGTAATAAAAGAACTATTCCCAAAGGTGAGAGTGAGCTGTAGGGAAACCATAAAGGAATGTCCAGCAAAGCTGTACTAAAATCAGGCCAGGAGAGACATCAGCAGGATAGGGTTTCTGCAACCCAGTCAGAGTGATGAAGGGAAAATGCCTTGAAGACCTGTGAGCTCGGTTGAGAGGACACCTTGCTTGAGAGAAGCCCAGGGAGTAAATACCCTAATCTCATACTCATCAATCTCTTCCAGGGTTACCCCTGGTTCAACCAAAAGCCAGAGGGCACAGAAGCCATCTGTGGCATCCAAATCAGTTTCCTTGGTGAAAAGCGCAGTGGAAAGGAGCAGGGTAGATTTGAAAGAGAAAGAAAAGACACCTGACCTGACATTCCTTCTGCATGTCTTTGGGAAGGGCTGGTGAAGAACATCTTTGGAGATGGTATGGGACATCCCTAGGACTAGGGCAGGGGAGAGAGAGAGATAAGGAACATGTGTTTGAATCAGTTAAAGATGCTGTGACTCCTAAAGCAGTGGAGAGATTCTGAAAGCATAACTACATCAAGACTTCAGGTCTACAAATTACACTTGGACACACAGGCTCTCTGGAGAGTGTTGAGGGAGGGGTTGGGAAACCCATCTTTGGCTGATATTGAAAGAGGAAGAATTCACACTGCAACTAGTTAGCTAGTTTGTTCATTCAAGAAACAATGTAATGGAGATATAAGGGAAATAAGTGTTCCAATCTGTAAAGAAAAAAGGTGGTCAGTGGGATTAAGGAGGGAGGTGGAGCGGGGGCTCCTATGGAGGGAACTGAGAGCTCTCTGGAAACCCTCAGGTCATGACTCACTACCCAGAATGTTGTCATACGGGAGAGAGGTGGGTAACTCTGCCTGAGAGTCTGGACAGACAGGCATTTCCACCTGTGCACATAAATTCCCCAACCCAAGTCAGGATTCTGGCAGGAGAGAAAGGGGGGTTGATACTGGGCAGGCAGCTAGCATGTCTGCCATCTTACAGGAAGACAAGACTTGACAATGTGAGAAAATTTAGTCTAGAATAACTTTATCACATCCAGTAAATGATGAAGCTGGGATTCAAACTGGACTCTTCGATGCTAAAGCAAATGTTTATGCCTACTGGGTTGTAGGCTATAATAGAAGTTTGGTTCTGACTTCTTGGCTCAGTACATAGCAATGAAAAACTGGTAATGAATCCTGTAGTTATGGGTTGCCAAGACCCTTCCAGATGGGACTGGATGGAACCTGACTTCTCTGATGGAGAGGCAGTGATAACCCAGCAGTCTGCATCTTTATTTATACACAGTAAAGAGGGGGGAAGGGCTTGATAGAGTTGAAAGTGCAAGGTCTCAATGTTTTGCTGAGAACACTGAAAGTGAAACATTCTCAGAGCTCTCTGTGCTGTAGTTAACAGGGAGCAACACCAAGGCCAGACACCTGCCGGACTGGCCTTGCTCTATCCCAAGGAATTTTCTGACCTCCTGCTCAGCCACTCCCCACAATGGGTGGCTTTGGATACATGGAGAAGGAAACATGATATTTTTAGGAGATGGATTATTTTCACATGGAGTCAGGAACAATGGCTATTGGTTCCAGTTTGGCCACTGACTTTTGACCTAGATAAGTTATATCATTTCCCGAGGGACATTTTGTTACTGCCAATGAAAGGCAATAATACTTTCTTAAACTCATGGGTGATGGGAAATGTAATAATAACCTTAAAACATTCTTTGATATCCATGGATAAAATGCTTTAAGAAAAAGTCTAGGATATCAATCTAGCATTTTAGACCACAGTGCTCATCAAGAATGTTCCAGTTAAAGGTGGAACACAGCTCTTACTGGATAGTAGAAGTCCCAAGAAATTCCTGTTAGGAACGTGAACCACAAAGAAGAATCATGTTTCCTCTTCCTTTTCATTATTTAAAAACCCTTTCCTTCCCTCTTGTGCCCCTGGGCCTGGAGTTGGCCTGCAGGGAGGATCAAGTGTGGGCTGCTGAGATCACTGCAGGGGACCTCTGCTGACAGATGTCATCCTGAGGAATCTGTGGGAGCATGAAGCTGATGCCGGCAGTTCAGTTTCAGAGAAAAGATGTGAAAAGCACTTCTATAGCAGCTGCTGTGGTGTGCGGGGTGGCCGGAATTGAGACTAAAATCAAGGGACACTCATATGATAATAGATGCATGTTATTTTGTAGCTTAGAAGCAACCCAGATTCCAAAAACACCTTCAATTCTAAGTCTTCATATAAAGAGGTAAAAATTCTCCTTTTTAACATGAGTAAATGTATTCAAGATGGCTGCTGAGGTTATCTAGATATGCAGGTTGCCTAAGTGTGATTCTAAATTCAAAATTACTCATGAAACCATGGGCAAGTTGTCTTATTTTTTTAAATCTGTTTTCTCATCTTTAATTTTTTTAAATTTTGAAGATTTTTATTAGTACATGTTTGCAGTACATGTTTATGTTCATCTTTTTTGAGATAGGGCCTTGCTATATAGTTCAGGCTGCCCTTGCACTCACTGTGTAGTCCAGGCTGGCCTTGAACTTGTGGTGATCCTCGTACCTCAGCCTTCTGAGTACTGCGATTACACACCCCTGCATTTCTCTCACAACCTGTGATCAAAGCAATTCTCCCTGGCACCACGTGTTAATCAGCTAAAAAGATTTTCCCTTGTATCATATTGTTGAACTTCTTAACCTGTGGAATGTAGTAAAGATTCTTTTCCTGGAGAGAAGCTGTGTTGAATATTTTCCCTTTGCTCTTCCAGTTCTCCTCTCCCACCCTTCCCTGCCCAGCCTTGTGCCTTAGATTTCCCTGTTGGGGTTGCATTCGTGCTGCCTGTGATCTCTGGCTTCTGGTTGCTTTAGCCCATGATTGCTTTAGCAACAGGAGATTGGAAGATGGGGGTGAGAGTGAGGTCAGGGCATTCTCAGCTCTGGTCCCGCTGGATCCCTGGAGGTTGGGGATATCCTCTTCTAAAGGGCACACCTGCCTACTGGTCTCTCTGCAAAGGGCTTTCTGTGGATTCTGGGATTCTCTGCTGTTTCCCATGGGATTGGCAGCCCCAGCTGGCTGTAGCAATGCTTTGTTACTTCGTATGGCCTCACTTATCTGTCCATGCCTTCATAAACACTTCCCTTATTAGACCCTCCTTGATTGTACCATTGGAACGCCTCTTTCTAGGTACAGCGCCATAGACATGTATTCATCCTTTGTTTCCTCCATTGCCTCAAAACCCATGACTGACTGACCACTTCTGGGCAGGAACCTTTGGAGGGACTGGGATCCAGAGATGAATGAGACATAGCTTTTCCTGGAGTCAGGCGATGGTGAAGGAAACATAAGGGAGGGCGGTGGTGATGAAGCTGGATTAGCACTTTCACTAATGAGGGAAATTCTTCATTCTCTCTGGGGCACACTATGGTCTGAATGTTTGTGTCGCCTCATCAATTCAGATGTTGAAGTCTTCACTCCCAAGATAACAATATAAGAAAGCAGGACCTTTGGCAGGTGCTTAGCTGGTAACAGTAGAGCCTCACGAATGGGATTAATGCCTTATAAAGAGGCCCCAGAAACCTCACTTCCTCCTTCCACCACAGGAGGACACAGCAAGAGGGTGCTGCCTATGAACCCTACAGCAGGATCTCACCAGGCACTGAATCTAGTGGCGCCTTGCCTTGGGACTTCCCAGCCTCCCGAGTTGTGCTGAATAAAGTCCTGTTGTTTATAAGCCCCCTGGTTTATGGTGATTTCTTTTTTTCGCTATCCCAAATGGAGTAAGACAAGGCTTGGCAGAGAAATGCTTTCTGAAGAATATAGAACTTGCTTTGACTCTGGAGGGCCAAGTGGGAATTAGCCAGGTGAACATGAAGAGGTGGGGAAGAACAGAGGAAAACGCTGTACGGAAACTGTGCTGCAGGGGCCGGAGCTTCACGCACTCAGAGGGCGTGTGGGAGGCAGGATGAGGCAGAACGAGGCAGGCCTCTTGTTCTATTTTTGCCGTCGCAGGAGTTTTGTGTTTATCCTGGACATGACAGGGACCTAGGGACGGGTTTTGTGTTTCAGAAAGATCTTTCTGGATGCAATGTGGGCAGTGGTCCAAAAAATAATCCCTGAAGGTGGTGGAAACAAGTGTGAGGGCAGCGCAAAGGAACAGTGAGAAGCGGGCCTGAAGCCAGGGCAGTGAATGCTGAGTTAGAGGAAGTCTCCAAGGGTATAGTGCAGTTACTGCAGAACTTGCCATTGCCTTCGCCTTTAAAAAAGGAGATATGGAAATGTAGCCATGCAGGGAACTGGAAAGTTCTAGCTCTGTAACTAATCTAAATTAGGCTTGCAAATTTCAATATCATATTAACATTGTAAGCTTGAAAAAATATTATATATCTGCATATGTATTACCACCAGTCTCATTCAGATAATGAGCTAGAGGGTAGCAGATCCAAGCATCAGAGGGCAGACCACAAACAGCCATTCCTGCTGTGTAGGCCAGGGTTGAGGGCACCCACCTTCTACTGCCTGTCCCTTGGCTGCTTTGTCCTTCCGTGCTGCCAGGCCCAGGGCACAGGCAGCATCAGAATGCAGCAAACAACCTGCTGGAATTAGTCCAGCTCAGGATGGGACAAGAAAACTGGAAGTGGAATTGTTCTTTGTACCAAACCTGTTCCCCTCTGTTTCTTCCTCCACCAACACAGGTTGGGTTGAGAGGAGGGGAATGAGAGTTGGGGAAGAAAAAGGATGATGTATTCGTGTTTTGAAGCGGTTTGACTTGGCTGAGAAGGGACAGACCTGAAAATAAGACTGAAGTAAAATGTTTGTGCTTTTCCCTATCTCTTCTCTCCAGTGCCTCTGTCCCTAAAGATAGCTCCTATGGCAGGAAGAGAATTTTGTCTGTCTTCTTGTACAGGTTTCAGGGGTCTCTCCCTGGAGCAAAAGAACAGGTCCACAAGAATTCATTACTGGCTCTCCTGCTAGGCCACAGCATGCCCCTCAGAACTCACTTCTCAACTACCCAGTGGAGGCAGGCAGTGCTCAATAGCAGCATCTTGGAATTTAAGTCCTCACTTGTCCTGGTTATGCCTCCGGCCACCTGTGTAACTTGGGGGATGTTGTTGAATCTCTTTGAACCTAGCGTGCTCCTTCACAGTAAGGGCTATCAGTATCTATGTCAGAGGGGAAGGGGACCTCCAGTGAGTCAAAGTATGCAGAGTCCTCGGCTCGGCAGTGGCCACCCAGAGGGTGTGGAAACCAATATTCCAGGAGGAAATTGGAGATGGGGGTCAAACTAGGAGCCCAAGCCAGGTCTCCACTTTTGTGGCTGCCATCTACTGCAGCTGTGGAGCAGGGTCGCCTCCAAGGAAAGCCCCTCGGGTGTATCTGGGACCCATTCTCTGGCCTTGGAGAGCGATTAACAGGGAAATGTTGCCCAGACCCTCTGCCATGTTGGGTGTCCCATGGCCACCTTTGGACTGGACCGCCTGGTCTCTGAGTATTCTGACCAGTACAACCAACTGGGAAAGGACATGTCTGGGCTAAGCATAAGGCGAGGGGTTTTGTCCTATTTGGTAAGCTTTGTTTTTACTGTTAGTGTATGGCTTTACGTGAAAACGTCTGCTGGCTTTGGGGCCTGATGAAGGGAGTGCTACCAACGTTGGCTCCTGGACATGAACTTGGGATTTCAGATCGTTCTTGTGTTATTTATATATTTGCAACGTCACAGTAGGGCTGGACTTTCCTCTTTTAAAAAGGTACATTTTCTGTCCCCCTTTTATTTCTTTCTGCGAACAGAGAAGGCAATGTTTCTCTTCTTTTGAAGAAGAGGCAGTGTCGTGCGGTGTGTGAAAGGCAGCGATCCCCGAGCCAGTCTGCTGGGGTTTGAATCCAGCCCCGCCTCTCAGGCTGTGTCACCTTGGGCCGATGATTCATCCTCTGGTGCCTCAGACCCCTCATGTGGAACAGGAAGACCAATGAATGGTAGGATTGTTGTTTGCTTTCAGTGAGTCAGGATGTGCTGGAGGTAGGACAGACCTGGTTAATGAGGCTGACTGCATTTGTGAACTGTTTGAGATGTTTCTCAAACACAAGGTCGACCGGCCCTCCCAGGATCTATGAGTAAGTCCTGCCTTTGACCCCACTGCAGGAATGAGGCAGATGAAGCTGTGACCTAACTGGCCTGAGGTCACACACCAGCAGGCAGTAGAGTTGGGAGCTAAACCCAGGTTTGTCTAACTCTAAAGACCATGTTCTTTCTTTACAGTTCACTTTATTTAAAAGATTTATTTCTGTTTATTAATATGTTTGCACCACATGTTTATATTCCTTGTGCATGTACAGAGCACACCCTAATTTCTGTTTTATTCTCTTCCCCCCATCTGGCCATCCTCTTCCCCTTTGAGAAAGATCTGGCGCCCCGCTTCCTAGTGTCTGTCTTTTGCTCTTTATTGATAGTTTTGGTTTCTCGCATAAGAGAAAGCATGTGATATTTAAGTTTGTGCGTCTCATTGATTTCACTTATTGTTATGGTCTCAAGGTGCCTCCATTTTCCACAAGTGACTCAGGTTTCTCAACCAACTATTTATCAAACTCTCCAACAGTGGGTGTTAACTTGGATTATTAAGTTTTTTAAAAATACCTTCTTTTCAAGAACATTTGCCAGTTTTGTGGCTGCTTCCTGGCTTGTCTAGAAGAGGTGCCCCTTTCTTCTGACTACAGATATTTTGTGAAAATTGAAGATGAAAGTGGCTGGAATCTCATAGTTCCCAGAAAGCATTGGGGGCAGTCACAGGAACAAACTAGGTCCATTTATATCTAGCTATCTGTGTCTATTTGTATCTATGTACCTGTTGCCTTTCATTTGGTTATATCCCCCGCTGGCCTATCAGCCTCTGCTTTCCCCCTTCACATCTGTCCTCCAGGCAGCCATGGGATTCGCCTACCTAAACATGCAACTTTTCAGGCTTTTGCTGTAAATTAACTCTAATAATGGAAAAGCATGGCTAGGAAGAGACTGGAGGAAGCAGTCTAAAGCAGTCTGCTATAAGCAGTTCATGTAAGATAAAACATGATAGATTCTCATGCTCCACAGGTGGTGGTCTAAGGAATGAAGCCCCAGCCTCCAGGTGCTGCCTCCCTCATTCCAGCACGGGGCATGGGCATGTGGACGAGCAGTGAAGGTCACACACAGGTGTGATGCTGTAAGCTGGTTATCTGAGGCTAAGGGTGTGTAACCACAGCATCTAACAGAAGAGTTGTGCATGTTTCTCCTTGAATTCCTTAGGGCTCACCAAGCATCTTCCATATTAAGTCTAAGTGTCATAGGTGAGCTTGCCTTAGCCACCTTTGAGGGTGTTATGATTGATACATTATGTCTACTTGGGGAGTCAAGAGGTTTGGCTGAGTGACTCAGCAGGAAGCCAGGGTGTGTCCTTTGTACACATCCTGAGCTTGTGGAAGAGGAGGGCATAGGGACTGTGTGAGAGCTACATGACTCCTGGGTGGGGGCAGGCTGTTTACAATGTAAGGGAGGTAGAAAGAGGCTGCATGCTGCCATTCCTCCCTTTTGCTCTGATTGTTTTGCTGTGCTCTGAGGCCATGAATGTTTGCCCTCTGCCATATGCCACTCTGCCTTTGAGCGAGCTAAGTGTGGACTGAAACCTCCACAAACTATAAGCTAAAATAAACCTTTCCTTCCTTCATTTTGGGCGTTGGGTATTTTGTCTCAGCAACAAGAGAAAAGTAACGAAGACAGAGGGTAACAAAATGATTCCCTTAAAATACATTTTTAATGACCCAGCAGCCTTTACAAAGTAGAATAAAGTGTGGAGGAGGAGTATCCTCTCATCAAATCTGTGATCTCCACAACGCAGCCTGGGTGCCAGGCGTAAGTGGGGGCAGCCAGGGCCAGCAGCAAGGCTAAAGTAGCTCTGGGGCCTTCTCTCCTTGGGCCACACCCAAAAAGGAGGTGGGGCTTCGGCTATAAAAGAAGGGCAGAAGGGGGCCGGCTTGTAGACTGGTGGTGGGTGTGGGCCTGGCTGGGTGAAAGTAGTCTAAAGCTTTAGCCATACTAGGCACGAAACAGTTTCTGGGGGTGAGGAAGTTTGGGTGGGAAGGACCAAACTTTTGGTAGCTCTCAAGGGAAATGTCTGCTAGGCTCAGAAGTGAAAGAATAGAAAAAGAAAAAAAAAGCCCAGGGAACCTCAAACTCAAGGACTTTAAAAGAAGGGGAACTAGTCCCTCTGTGGCAGAACTTGTCTAAGGTCACAGCTGCTTCTTGAAGTCCCTTCCTCGAAATACAGATGGGAGAAACTGGGGTTTCTGAAAAGCGTGTGGTCTTGTAGAAGTTCAAGATGGTGTCTCAAACTGTAACCCTCCCAATCACTGGGAATTGAACCTGGGGCCTGGTGTGTGGCAGGCAAGCAACCTACACGAGCTACAACCTCAGCCTATTTTACTTGTTTTCAGGTAGCGTTTAGCTGAGTTGCTCGGGTTGGACTTGAATTTGCGATTTTCTTACCTTGCTTTGCCTCTTACCTCATCCTCCTAGGTACCTGGGATTGGGGTTACACCTCCAAGCCTTGCTTGAATTGAGATTTTTAAAAACTGAAGTCTTTCTGGGCAGTCAGTGGTCTCAATTTCTGTTGGGGGTCTAACAAGTGATAGTTGGGCAAAGTCACTCTCCTGGCTTTCTGTGAGGCTTTTGTTCAAGAGAAATATGTGAATTGGAGGTTCTATGTTGAAAGCAAGCTTGGGAATCGATTGGAGCAATTTTTGACTTTCAGCCTTCCCTCAGAATCCTAAAATCTCTTATTACGGAGAAACACCTGCCCAGCACGATGGTGGAAAGCAGCTGAGGGCCAGCTGCTTGCCTTTCTCTGCCTGAGACTAAAGACCATTTACTTAAATTCCATAGGAAAACCTTGGTTTCTTTTGAGTTAGACTTTGCCAAGGGAAAGGAACTAAAGTGAATGTCAAACTTTGACTTCTTAGTCTCCTCATGGCTGGATTAAAGCTTTAAACTTTGAAAGCTGCTGTGCGACTCAAAAGTAGCATTGAACCTGCAGGCTTGACTGTCCCTTATAACTGAGTGAGGAGAGGTGAAGATGCGTTGCTTCCTCCCGGCCACCATAGCCATTGCTAGTCACCCAAGAGAGCTCTTGCAATGCAGGGGTGGTCAGAAGCTTTTTGTGGTGGGGATGGTGAATAAACCTCAGCTGAGTGGACAGATGGGGATCTAATTGGAGGAGGATGAGAATTATTGTTCAGCTTCCTTGGGCTTGTTGGGACAACCTTGTCACATGAAAGGGAATGAGGAAGGGTCCGAGTGGCAGGCTTATCAAGAATTCTAAAGTATTGAGCATGACGAGTGCTTTTTTTCCCAGTCTAATTTCGTAAAATTGATCCTTAGAAAAACCAAGTAGCATAGGAAAGCCATCTTCACATCTGTGAGTCTCAACATTCTTTATACAATGACCTGTGAACATCTCCACTGAAAGTAGTGGATGCCAAGTTCTCCTTTCTGACAATGTACAGTGAAGCAAGAGTTGTCTTGCCTCAGTGAGGTGTAGGCAAGTCCTAGGACACAGTCCCTATGTTGCTGGTGTCGCTGCACAGGCTGCCTGGCTCTAGACATCATGCACTGATGAGGCTCAGGAGAAGGTGGTTTACAGTGAAAACCATACTGAGGGATGGAGAGAAGAGGGTGGAGAACAAGAAGCTTCTCAAGTCAGCTGTGCTTTAGAACTGGGCAGGAGTGCAGTGACCCTTCCTGCCAGTAGACACAGGCCTTGCAGGCTGCAGCATCCTGTGTGAGCTCAGAGCTTTGGCCCTGGGCATGCCTTGCCTGCTTCCTTGACACTGGGCTAAGTCTAGCCTAAAACTGTTTTTTTCTTAAAACTTGTTTGACATTGAGCTCATAGCAACTTGAACCCTGATTATCCCTCGGGGTGGCACTAACTGAAATTGCTCAGTTGTACCAAGGCCACTTTGGGTTCAACTCATTTTCTGGATTTTGGTACCTAGTGTAGAGCTACTCAGTGCTAGAGGTCAGGGGTTATTTGCATGGCAAGCTGTAGTTATGAGTTTCTTGGTGTGAAATCTAAAACTCTTATTAATCTCCTACATGTGTAGTGAGTCACTCAAGTGAATACTGAGAAGTGGAAAGGGGGAAGTAAAATGATCAAAGGTGGAAAAATTCAAGTCAAAATTAGAGCCAGGTGAACTAAACTCTTGCCTCTGAAAGGCTCTTGCTAGGGCTTTTTTGAGGGGGAGATTTGTTAAAAGTAACTGATCAAGACCCCCTTGTCAGCCTTAAACGGAGGGAGCCAGTAGTACATGCTGGGACTGAAGCAATGGACTTCTGGATCTCCTTGTAGGATCTTATTGATGTATAGCAAAGATAACCTGCTCTAGTGCAGCTAAGGAGGTAGGTAGGATGCTTCTAGTGGCCTACTGCCTGGAGGAAGAAGCTAAGGGTAACCAAGATATGGGGAGCTTGGTTTGAAAATGTCTAAGAATGCTTTTTACCTATCAGTTCTGAGAAAGTCCTGAGAATCCACCCTAAATGGCTTGTAGTTGTGATCAGTGGTTCACTTCAAATTGTCAGGCTGCCCATAGGGCGGCACCATATCTAGGCCTAATCTTTTTGCTTGAAGCAACTTTAAGCTTGAAGTAGAACTGATCTCACGCTGGGTCATAAAGCTTCCTGGACACCTGTTTAAGTTCAGTGCTATCAAAGGTCACTTAGGAAACCTTCATTCTGATCCCGTGATCCATAAAGAAATTGTAAGTTACTCACAAACAGCCCTGCCTGGTGACTGACTTCTGATGAACACCAGTGGATGGTATTTTTTTGCTGAAGGGATCAATCCTTCTAAAAGCCTATGAGTGAGCAATGGTGGCCAGAGGTCATCTCTGCTAGCAGTTTCTCTCCATCCCTTATCTTCTAAACCGCAGGTAAATGCCCAGCCCTGTGGTCACAAGACTGACTGAAACGACAGGCTGGTAGCCACTACCCCTTGTGAAGCTCTTTTCCCCGCCTCCAGAGACTGGTTGAACTGCTCTGCTAACAACGATAGGGGACACCTGGGCGGTCTGGAAGGGTGATCTCGGTGGGGGAGGGCAGTCTTACAACAAAACAGCACTAGTACAAACCTCAGCTTTGTTCTAAACTCATTACGTACAGAGCTCTTGGCTAAATTTGGACATCTAACTAGGTAATTAAAAAAGGGTTGACCATTCTGGGAAGTAGAGGGGGAAATGAAGCTTCTCAGTAGATGGAAACCCTGTGTATGACCAAATATGGTTTTCTGTAAGACAGCCTGGTGGGGAAGCAAGGTCAGGCCTTTATGATGGGGAAGAGAAAACCTGGATAGAATGTATCTTAGTAGTTGGTCTCATTGCTGTTGAAGTATGGAGCATTTGCTAGGGAGTTGTCCAGGCATGGTCAGCTAAGGTAACTGTCTGAATGGCCCTAATGTATGGATATTTGCCTTCATGTCTCGGTTTAGGAATTCCATGTAGAAGAGATGTGGTATGAACTTTCGGTCTTGTGTTCTGAGGCAAAGTTCTTATCTGAAAGAGCCCTCTACTTCTAGAAATAGTAATCTTAGAAAGATTCCAGGTCATATATATCCTATGTGCTTTGCCAGAGAACGTATAGGAACCTCTGAAACAGTTGTCCCAGAGACGTGTGAGCCACAAGTTTAAGCCACAGGTATCTAAATGTTCCAGTAGACTCAAAAAGAAATACAAACAAATCAAACACCATTTCACTGTAATTGCCTTATTTTTGGCACAGAGCATTTGAACTCTAGTGTGCATTTTTGGAATGGTAGCAGAATTTAAAGGGAAAAGAAACAGGCTCTGCAGAGTTTGGGCTAAGTAAAAGTGGGAAAAGTACACCCACCCTACAGTGTGAGGGCAGGTTCCTGTGTGGAGTGGCTAGTATGCACTTTAAAGTCAAAGCATAATTATAACTAAGCATAGACTTAGCCACATTTGCTGCTCGGTGACTAGTGGCTGCATTGTACAATGTAGCCCAAAGAGGTAAGTTGGGGCCTAGTAGTCTCCAACTTTTGGTATCTATAGAGAGAAATGTTGGACTAAAATGACTTGTGTAGCATGGAGCTTCAGTACTGTGGCCAGTTGAATGCAAATCTTGGACACCCTTAAGAATTACAGCACTTGGAATCACACTATTCAGGCTTTGTCAGAATGATTGTCTTTGTGCTTAACACTGTTCTGCAGCAGCAGTGTGACCAGCTTTTGCAACCCTAGCTGCCGTTTTGGTTATTGCTGGCATACTTTGTCCCAGAGCCTTCTGTGCTATGTGCACTTAAAGCACATATTCCTATACTTATTGTAATAACTTGGTTGTCCTGAGTACAGCCTCTGAATATTTTTCAATGTTATTATGTTTTAAAAGATGAAATACTCGAGCATTTGACTTTTTAACAAAAAGAGGCTTTTATTCCCACTTAGTTTTCCAGAAAAATACTGGAAATGATTTCCAGATGAGACAGGGCTTGGGTGGAGCCCTTGGCCATGGCAGCTGGTGTCCTAAGAGCCAAGAAATGCAATTTTGGGCCTGTCGAGGGCTGTGACACAGACATACCCCAGCATGACAAGAGCAGGGAGGGGCATGGGTACCTGTGTGGCCCTACCTGGCTGACCAGTGCTCTGGGAGGCACCAGACTGGATATGGCAGTGCCCCATGCTGGCCCCTCTGCTCCTGCTGCTGTCTTGGCTCAGCACCCTACTAGGGGCAGGGCTGTTGTCTCCTCCAGAGAGGCAAGTGGCCAGCATCCGGGTTTGGCTTGTCCCTGCACATTCCTAGGGTGAGAGTGTATGGCTCTTGAGCCACCTGGGTGGGGAAGGCTGACAGCTGCTGGACCCCCCTCCTCTGTCTCTTGCAACACACCCTAAGCTGAGGGTTACCCTCTGTCCCCTCTGTTCTCCAGGGCCAGTTCTATGGCTAAACCATGTTTTGTGCAGGGGGAGACTGAGGCCCGATGGGAAGCTCCAGCTGGGGACAGATACCACCTTGGCCTGCTGCTCAGTGCCCCGTGGTCACCGGCAGTAGTGGTAGCGCTTGAAGTGGAACCAGAGCTGGAGGGATGCTGTTGGCAAACTGGCAGCAGAAGCCGTGGTGGTGGGAGTACTCTCACTTGCGGTTGATGATGTTGAAGGCAGTGTCCTCACAGGGTGGACCTGAGTGGAAGCACAGGATGGTAAAATCCTTGTTGGCACAGGCCTCCAGGAAGTACTTGAGTGTGGAGAGCTTGTCCATGAGGTCGGGTTATAAGATGTTGAACTTGTAGCCCTGCATGATCTTGGGCTTGTTCCACTTGAAGCCTGTGTACGTGCGGTTCAAGCGCAGCTTGCAGGGCTGGTACTTGTTGGCCCACAGGTAGGCCTTGCTGCTGAGGGGCAGCCCCTCACTGAACTGTGCCTCATCCTGGCCGATGCCTGCCTTGGTGTGCTGGAAGATGTCTTTGGTGCTTTTGCTGGTATCACTGGTGACTTGGAGCTGCTGTTGTGACAGGTGCAGGCACTGTAGGTCCTCTTCAGGTTCCGGCACGTAGGCATCCAGCAACAGCTCCTGCATGGGCTGTATCTGCCCGCATGGTAGTTGTCCAGGCTCTGTTGGATCAGGTCTTTCTCCATGAACACTGCCTCAATGTCGCCATCCATTTTGCCCTCTTCCCATGGCTCCTGCTTGAGGATGGGGAGCAGGGCCCACTCCCCACACCCTGTTCCTGCTTCAGTTTGTATAGTTTCTGCTGTAGCACGTCCTGGTGGTGCTGTGGGAGCCTGGCACTGGCCGTGTGTGTGCACAGCTGCTGCAGCAGGCTCTCCCAGCAGCCCATGTCCAGCCTACACATCGGAGCTGATGGAGGCATTCACACCTTCCCTGTGCTCGCCTAGGCCCCTGCTGCAGACCTCCAGCATTTGGAGCTTGGAGAGTTCATCCTCGGTGAGGATGGTCATGTTCTGCAAGCAGTCTGTGTTCTTGCCCTGCTCCAGCTCTACATACACTTGGATGTCCTCCCGCAGGTTCTCGTGGTCGACCCTTGTAAGCCTGATGGGAAGGTGTATGGCTCTTATATTTCCAAGGCCAGATTGTCCTCGGCGCTGATGTACTTGATTGGCAGGTCAATGGACTTATCCCTCTCATCCTGGATTTGGATCTTGGGCCCTCAGCTTGGCCCACGGCAGATGGAAGTGGTTCTCCTGCTCCTCCCATGTCTTGAAGTGCTCCGCCTCCTCCAGCTGCTACGGCTCCTGCTCGGGAAGGGCCTTCTCGTGTTCCTGCTCGAGCCGCAGCTGCTTCGTCTTCTGAAGCTCTAGCTGATTGTCCTCCTGGACCCTCTTGTTCTGCTCCTTTAGCTCATTCTCCAAGGGGCTGACCCCCTTCTCCAGGGTCTTGCTCCAGATAAAGGTGCCCAACAGGTTGTGGTCGCCGAAGGGGGTGTTGGTGTAGCCCATGTTTGCCTCACCCCAGCCCATCTTCTCCCGCTTCTTGGCTGCCTCCTTGGCCAGACGTCGTGCTCACTTCTCCTCGGGCGTCTCCAAGGCCTTGAACAGGCGCTTCTGCTCCTTGTGCAGCTGTAGGTGTTCCTGCAGGCTCTGCTGGCTCAGGGCTGCCACCCCGGCCACCACTCTGGGATTCGGTGAGAGCCCTGGGGGAGGCTACACTTGATGTGGAGGATCACTAAGAACGTGAGCGCCAGCGGCTGCTCCATGCCTGCTCCTCTGAGTCTGATGGCCAGGGACCCGTCCCCTTCCTGGTCCAGGGAGCACCACCACGGTGGTGGGGGGCTCCAGCTGCGCCTTCCTGGCCGCTGCCACTGCTGCTCCTCTGATCTGCATTCCTTACTGTGCAGCCACCTCTGGCAATGCTTCTCCTTGTGGCTTTAGCTCTGGCTTCCCCACCTTCTGCTCCTGCAACCCGTGGACCTAGATCGCGAGCGTGTACCCCTCATCCTGGAGCAAGCATATGCCAGGGCCTTTGCAGCTCAAACTGGGGCCTGTGCTGGGGCTTTCCTTGTCCCTTATGTTTTATCCAGGGTGTCTACTTTAGAGCGGGTAGCCCTTACTGCACTCTAGATCCAGCTATCTCCCCAAAGCCCCACCTATGACTCAGTAGTGGGGGCATCTAGATAATCTGTAACAGTGTGCATTTCACTTGTTAGTTTTTTAAGCTAATGGAGTATAGCCTTTCCTAGAACACTTACTGGGACTTGATGTTATGTAAGGGCCAACGTAAATGGACACTCTACCTCTATCAAAGTAAACGGAGTTTAGATTGGTATTTAGATCAGCAGGGCTAGCTTTCCCCTGGAGGCCTCTATTTTGCCCAGAGGAAGATTTTTGGCTTTGGGGCACCAGTGTGGGAAGAACTGTGTTCTTCCCAGTGTGGGAAGAAGAACTTGTTCCTTTAGGCTGCACTAGCTGAAGGTCATGAGGTGACTTGCTCCATTTCCTAAGAACCAGACTTGGTTTCCCTTTGAGAAAGAAGGTGTACCTGCAAAGTCAGCAGTTGTTAGACTCCTGAGCACTGACTTTACTGCAGTGCTGTCCCTGGGGAGTAGACATAAATCCAGAATGGGGCTGGCACCACTTTGTCCATGAGCCTAGTAGAGAAGTGCCTAGAAGTGATGGGAGGCCCTGAGGAGGGAGGAGTCTTGTGGTCATAGGTGGTGGTTCATGGCCAGTGAAGTGGGTGGTGACACCATGATCTCACATGGGGCTGAAAAACAAGGGAATGAAGGCTTCCTGCTGCATCCCGAGCAGCTCTCGATGCTCTCGGGGTGAGGATGGTGAGAGGGTGGAGAAAAAAGGGCAAGAGTCAGAATGCAGAAAACTGGCTGTGTGGAGCTCTTTCTCCTGGTGGGAAGGAAGGAGAGGAGAGGCTCCAAGGGCTGCAGTGCATTGATTTATACACTTGAGAGACTATCACGTAAAACCTCTGCCTAATAGTTTACCCATGTGGCTTGGCTCAGGTACACTGTGTTCTTGAGCTTGGAGCGCTTATTCATGAGACTTTCCTCAGGCACTTTTTTTTTTTTTTTTTTTTTTAGACAGTCTCACTGCAGTTTGGGCTGGCCTCGCAGCCTCCTGAGTGCTGGGATTACAGGTGTGTGCCACCAGGCCTGGCACAGCACTGTTCTTAAGACTGGCCTTAGTCTCCAGTTTCAACCACTCCCCACCTCTTCTGAAAGTCCTAATGTTCTCCTAGGCAGAATTTGTTCTACTTATCCAGGATTACATATTTGGGAAAGTTGAGATCTTAGAATAAAACCTGTGGTCCTCTTAACCTAGTCTTAAGGACTTTGTCTCACTCAAGCTTTTCTGACCACTGTTTCAATAAAAAGCACCTGTGTAAGAGGAGTCTGCAAACATCAGTTGTGGTCTTGAGCTATCTTAACATTTAAGAGGTCAGATGCTGTGCTCGTGCGACATGGTAAAGCCCACGTTCTTATCTGGGGAGCTCTGTGATTGCCCTGGTCTGTTGAAACATGTGGTCTTGACATAAATGCTGAATCCTAGGACCAGAGTGTGGAGAAACTCATTGGCATCTTTGACTCAGTTTAACACCAAGGTTAAAAGAATTGTAACTTGCTCTCTCAGCTGTCAACCTGTTACCTTAGCCATGAAGTACCTCCAGGGTGTCCAGTCAATACATATTTTTAGGCTGAGTCTGGAGGATTAAGGGAATGGGTAAGATTGTTTGACAATCCATGTTTTCTGTAATACGTATTCAAAATCACAATCATGAGGTTCTGAGTTCTAAAACCTGGCTGCATGGAGTAACATAGGGTTTGCCCTTGTTGCTGGTTCTGCAATGCATTGCTTTCTCTGTAGGGAGCAGCTGAAGCTGGAAGTGATCACATGTGCAGGGCAGGAGCAAGGCCATCTGGAGAACAAAGCACCCAGGGCTCAAGACATATGAAGATATCTGCTTGAGCCCAGAGAACGCATATCCCCAAGACAATCCAAACAATGGGTAGCTGGGGTAAGGAAGTGTCATGTGACCTTAACTTGCTAAATGCCAACGCGTTGGCTTGGCAGTTCCTTTCCTCCCATCTGGAAAGAAGGCTCCACCTGACCCCAGCTTTCATTTTTCCTTTATTTCCCTATCTTGTTGTCCTCCTCACCCAACACTGAGGGCTGCACTGGAACACAGCACTCCTCTACCCCAGCCTGGTAGTTGATGTGATGAGTTTTATGGGGACACTAACAGATCATGTTAATGAGTTCAAGAGGCATTGGATATTTTCTTGTTTCTTTCAAAGGTTATATATATATATTAGGAAGAGTTGTCAAAACAGTAGGTAACACAAGTTTCCAGATGAACATGGAAGGACTACTGTAATGCTGCAAGCATCCCAAACAACTTATGCACTGTTAACTCATGAAGGCTGTTAAAAAAAAAAAAAAAAAACTCTTCAGGTTAGCCAGATTTCTCTTACTCTAGTGCACTTTATAGTACCCTCTGGGTTGTATAAATCTTTTGTGCAAGTTTCTTGTTTCATCACTTCCAGGTATCCTTGTTTCATGGTCAATTTAAAGTTTTAAACACCTAATTTTATGTGGCCCTTTCTATTTGGTTCTCAGTATTCTTCCATTATGTTCATACTTGGTAACTTTTTTGCCTTTTTTTTTTTTTTTAAATGTAAGGGGAAGTAACTTGGGTTAAAAATAGCTGTAGAGCAGAGCCCTCAGCGACTCTGCCAGGCCCTGCTGAGGAGGGACTCGCTCTCATCCATGTTCTCAGGCACCAGGAAGAGGTGCTTGCAGGCAGGGTCTCACGGGAACTGGTAGCAGACTGTACAGTGCTCACCAAGACACTGATCAGTGCTGCCTCGGCACCCAGAGTACTTAGTGTCGCCCAACTCTCGAACATGTTTGAACCCACTGATCCTAAGGAGCTTCTTGTGGAAGCAAAACTTAGACCTCTTCCAGTGGTCCTGCCTTGAAGTCTCCACAGTTGAGAGAATTTTAGCTCTTTGTGTGATGTGTGTGCTGCAGGTTCTCAAGGTCACAGTACATATTGGCTGATGGGAAACCACTCCTAGCCAGTATGTTTTTAAGTATGTGCTTTTAAGGGTGACAGTCACCACCACTCATCCCCAGTAATTAAAGTTTTAAAATGTTTTCATCTGGTGGTCAAATATGTAAAAGAATCCATTTGCCTGGAGGGCTAAATATCAGATCTTTGATACATTCCTTACAATCCTTGTAGAGCTTCTATGTGCCCAACGGTTTCTTGAAGGGATTCCAGTTTTCAATTGAATGTGTTGATGGTTTAATCACTGTATATTTTCTGGCAGGGTAACACTGGTATACATTTGAAGGCTACTGGGTATCGTTTGCTTTGGAATGTGCTTTTCACAGTGGGTTATTTAGGAGCTGTTAGATGGCAGTGGCTATAAGGTCAGTAGGATCTTTTCCAGAAGGGGGAAACTTCCAATAAAACCTGTGAACAGGCTATCTTTGAAATTTCCTAGGACAAGTAAATGTTTTTTAAAAAATTCACCTGGATTTCACTTTTTCTTATTTTGGGGGGGTGCTGGGAGAAGGGCTTGTGCTTTAATGGCAGCTGGGGGATGAGGGGTTGGGCATGCACAAAAAGTTATTCTGGGGAGCATGGTGAACAGCCCAGACCAGCTGGGCTGAGAGTGCTGGCTGCTTGACCAGGGGGCTGGTCTATGGCAGAAGTCCAGGCACTGAGGCCTCTTGGCGGGAAGGAGGGGAAACAGGTGGCTCAGAAGTCCATAGAGCTGTGGGCCAGGTAGTCTTTGTGGCCAATGTTGCTGACCTGCTTGGTCTGCATGGCCTTGTGTTTGGGACAGCCACACTGTCCTTCTAACATCTAGCACGGACCCGTCCCTGCAGTGCAGTACTTGCAGCACTGGTGGCCCTTTCTGTTTTGTCTCTAAAAGGAGGACCTTGAGGTCCACCAGCACCAACTCATCACAATCCTTGTTGGTGAATGTGGTGGCGATGCCGGTGTCTCCTGAGTGCCCAGTATGGCCAATCTGGTGCACATAATTGTTTCCTCAGGCTTATCGTAGTTAATGATGTGCTGGATGTCAGGGAAGCCCAGGCACTTAGAGGCAACATCTGTGACCACTAGGCCATCTTTCTTGCCCTCCCGAAATGCTTCAATGGCCTTGGTCCATTCCTCCTGTTCTTTGCCCCCGTGGATGGCCAGAGCCTCCACCCCTTTGCGCAGCAGGTACTCGTGGATGGCATCTACATCTGCCCTCTCAAAGACGAGTGCAGGGGGAGGTGTCTTCTGTGGGCACTCGAGTAGGTACTGCCTTAGCTTCCTCCTTCACATATCCCACCTCCTGTGTGACATCCAGGCTGGCAGCCCCAGCACGCCCCCCTCTGATAGTGACAGGCTTCGCCAGGGCACTCTTGGCAAAGTTCTGAATCTTCTTTGGCGTGGTGGCTCTAAAGAGCACAGTCTGTTGCTGCCCTCAAAGTAGATGGTGTAGATGTCACCCTTGAAGCCCACATTGATCATGTGGTCGGCCTCATCCAAAGCCACGTAGTGACAGATGTTGAGGCTGACCATCTTTTGTAGCAAATCCAAGAGGTGCCCGGGGGCGGCCACCATCATGTACACACTGTCGGATGGCCTCCACCTGCTCTTTGATGGGCGTGCCTCCAATGCAGAGAGCACAGTGCAGGAGGGGTGAACTGTCATCCTGCAGCAGGCGGCAGTAATATTTCAGGATGCCATGAGTCTGCCGGCCCAGCTCCCATGAGAGGTAGATGACAAGTCTATAGGGCCCCTCATACTTAGTAAAAGGCAACTGCTTCTGTTTCGGATAGGATATGACAGGCAATGTGAACACAAGTGTCTTGCCTGACCCTGTGAAGGTGATACCGATCATGTCCCGGCCAGATAGAACAGTGGGGATGCCCTGGACCTAGATGGGTGATGGGTGGACACCCTTCTTCAGGCCTCGAAGAGTGGCTGCAGGAAACTTCATTTCCTTGAAGGTCTTAATGGGTGGTGGGACACCGTCTCCTTCCACCAACATGCAGTACTTCTTACATACTCGTGTGTGCTACTCTTCAGGTATGCTCAGGACAGAAGGGGGTGGGGTCCAGCTGGTTCTGACAGGGTCAGCATATGTGATGCCCTTGGCCATCTCCTTCACTGACATCAAGGTTTGGCCCTCTGCCACGCTCTCCAGAATCATCTCTTTCAACTGCTTCTCCTTTGCAGACTCCTTGTGGGCGTCAGCCCTCTTTGAGGTGCTGGTGCTGATCCAGGAGGCTGACACCAGACTGAGAGCCCAGTGGGTTTGGATTCCTCCATTCTTTGCTGTACACCCTATAGCCTGGTTTTGATTTTTTTAAAATTATTTTTTGGTACTGGGCATTGAACTAGGGACCTTGTGCTTGCCAGGCAGGTGCTCATGCCACTGAGCTATATTCCTGCACCCTGGATTTCATTTTTAAAAATTTTTACTTAAAGGCCTTTCAAAACTGAACAATAGGAAAATGACCCAATTAAAAATGAGAAAAACAGCTGACAAGACACTTCACTAAAGACAGATGGCAAATAAGCAGCATATGATGCTCAGCATCAGATGCTGTTAGAAGCCTACAAATTAAAGCAATGAGATCCCACTATGCACATCATAGAATTTTAGCCCAAATCCAGAACACTAATAGCACCACATGCTGGCTAGGAGGTGAAGCAAGAACTCTCCATTTATTCTTGATGGATACGCAAAGTTGTACAACCACTTTTGAAGACAGCTTGGTGGTTTCTTGCAAAAGGAAACATACTCTAGATAATCTTGCATTCATAGTGCTTGATATTTACACAAATGAGCTGAAATTTGTATCTGCACAAAAGTCTGTATATGGGATGTTTATAGCAGCTTAATTCTTAATTGCCAATAACTTGGTAGCAACCAAAGTGTCCTTCAGAAGCTAAATGGATAAGCTATGGAACATTGACAAGCAATAGTATTTAACATTAAAAAATGAGCTATCAACTCATGAAAAGAGAAGGACAACTTTAAATGCACATTACTGAGTCAAAGAAGTTAATTTTAAAAGGCTACACATGTACAATGCTAACATACAATGTTTTGGAAAAAGCTATGGAGACAGTAAAAAGATATGAGGGCTTGGGGTCAAAATTGATACTTTGAGAGATATAATTAGAATTTTCTACAAATTTAGCTAAATATCTGTACAATAACTTTAATTTTTTGAATCGGATTTAAATATTAAAACAATAAATCTATTGGAAGAGGAAGTAAAAATCTTGAAGACGGGTAGGCAAAGAGTTCATGAACAAAAAACAAACTGCATGGGAAATACTCAAATATTGACAACTGGGATCTCATTGAAAAGTGTTTGCACATGTACAATATTTAAGTTGGTGTGGTGGAACCCACCTGTATTCCCAGCAATCAGGAGGCTGAGGCAGGAGGATTGTTGCGAGTTCAAGGCCAGCCAAACTGCATAGTGAGACCTTGTCTCAAAAAGACACTGTTTTGTACAAAGAAATACCCCAGTGCAGTAGAGTCTCATAACACTTTCGAAAACACCAGTGTGATGCTTTAGGATTTTAATACATTAAGAAATTTTCCAACTTGGGCAAGTTTAGAAATATCTTCATATTGAATTCCTTTAACTTTGCATCCTTCCAAAGGGCTAGTTTTAATGACTATATTTGCTGAAAGTCTTCTCATTGATCGATTCTAGGGTACCTTCATTTCCTCTGTAACCTCCTTTTAAAACCAGAATTATTTTTCCTGATGCTGGAATCACTGTCTCTAGATGAGTCTGGTTAAGTTTCAGCTTGTCTCCAGAATCGGTCATCTTTACGCTGTGTCTGTCAGTCACTTCCTTAACAATACCCTTTTTCTCATGGTATTTCTCTCCCAGTCTTCTGGTTATAATTTTCACAAGGATTTCAGGCTGTAGCCAATGGTCTGTTTGAGAAGTACTTTTCTTTTCCTCTTCAATCTCCATGATTTCATCAAGTGCAGATTTCTTCTCTTTAGGCTGAGCTGAACTCTGGGAAGATGGCTTTCATTTCACTGGTGCTGTACTCCCAAGAGTCTCAGTGCACTTGGCCCCAAAGAACTTGATGTGGAAGGTGTTGCTCCTGCTGCACTGCACGCTCCTTTACTCAGATTAAATGTCACTTTCTCATCATTTTCTCTGCTTAATTCTGTGAAGACAGGGGCCTTCTGCTCCTTCCCTTCCAGACCTCTTAGCACTTACTCTTCAATAAACTTGGCAGTATTTTCATCAAGGTCCTGTTCCTTCTCTAGCTCCAGTTGCTGGCAGATGGTCTCTGGGTCCCTGTCTATGTACTGACTGTGCCAGCCTTGGGGGTCTCATCCACTTTGCACAGGGCTGCTCTGCCTAGCCTCTTAGTGAATCAGTGTTTCCCACTGAGTAGCGTTCGTATGGATGTGCTCCTGGCGGCTGATGTACTCATTGTAGACAATGTTATATGGACTCGCTTGGTGACAAAGTGTCTCCTGAGACGTTCTAGAAAGTCATTGCAGAATTCCTCTGAAAAGTAATCCATAACTGCTGAGGATTTTCTGAAGCCAGCAATAGTTGTCTCTGAGATTCTGACATACAATGACACTAAAGCTATTCTCGTCCAGGCACTGCTTCTGACACTCCTGGCAATAGCAGAGCAGATGGCCTTGGGTGGAAGAAAGCCTGACTTCCCCACTGCAACCACTGAGGTGACCACTTTCAGAAGGGAACCCTGCTGACTGAAAGCAGAAGTCCACTTGGATTTTTTTGTCTTTTTGAGACAGGGTCTTGCTATGCAGTTCAGGCTGGCCTTGAGCTCACTTTGTAGCCCAGGCTGGTCCTGCAGCAGTCCTCTTGCTTCAGCCTCCTGAGTGCTGGGATTATAGGCATGAGCCACCATGCCCAACCTCCACCTAAATTTTACAGTGGGAAGACTTAACCCTATTCCTTGTGGAAATGGTTCTATTCTCTCCTTCCTCCAGGTGTCCCTGTTGAAGTTTTCGTCCTGTGAAGGCCTTCTCCAGTCTCACACTTTCAACTCTAGACTTGCTAGTTCAGGCTAAAAATTTCCAGTCAAGTACTATATGCCCCTGTGAAGGGGGCACCAGTTATTGAGTTAATAATATCCCCTTAGTTATTTCAGGCTGATCAGGTCCATAATCTCCTGAACCGAGTGTATGGTGAAGGCTAAATAAAAAGAGGCAAATGGAATGATTTCAGGGCTCCAGGAGGATCAAAGCCCTCACAGAACTTGAGATTCTTTGGGGGCTAAGACTGAGACCGCCTCTGGGTGGCCCATATTTATTTAGTTATCAGAAGGGAGGAGGAATACTCCAGAAGGGCGGAACCACTCAAGGACTTCTGTAAATAAGGTATTAATTCACTCAAGGGTAGAACCACTCAAGGGCTTCTCCAAGTGAGGTATTAAATTAATCCATCCAGAAGTGAGATGCCTTGGGCTACAGGTTTTGTCTTGTTGAGGCTGGGTCCAGGTGTGCTTGGCTGCATGGCTTCATCCATCATTATAGGCCTCAGTAGGGATCAATGACTCAGAGGTTCACTTACTATGAGTCCACCGCCCATCTTAAGACAAGGAGCCTAGGCCTTGGACAGCCTCACAGGTAAACATGAAAAGCCAATTGGTTAATTTAAGTCCTGCTCAGGGCCACTTTGCAGTGGTCTCCATCACATGAAGCCCATCTGTGGTTAGATCTCGACTATATAATAGAAACCCCAGGTCTAGAGTGTGAATAGATTCTGAGCTACTCTATCGGCAGCCGCACATCTTGCCCAAGCACATCTTGTGGAGAGGACAGAGACCAAGGGCACACTCCTGCCCTAAGCACTGCGCCTGGGTCGGACAGTGAAGGGGACAGGTCTGGGTCGCGCAGACCCGCTGAGGGCTGAGCTGGAGAAGGTGAAACGGCTCCTTGCCCTTCTCCCTGCTGCCATGCTTGTGCCTTTGTGCTGCTGCTTGTGCTCCTGGTGGTGCTGGCTGTTTGGGGGAGGTGGCCTCTTGTGAATACGGAGAGCAGAGTGATGCCACTGTCATGGGTGTATGGTCATCTCCGGAGGTGACTGCTCCTTACCTGCTCCCTTGCATGTGAGGCCTGGGCCCCAGGGGGCCTTTGGGATGGGAGTACCCTCATACCCTGCCTCACATGAGGGCAGTGGGGCAGACCAGGCACTGGCTGGGCAGCACTTAGAAAGCCCCAGTGTGGATGGCCTGGCCTTGCGCAGTTGCCAGTACCTCAAATGCACCCCTTGACAGTGACTCCTCCCACGGCCAGCACCCAGTTCCAGTCACAGACGCACCTTTCTGGCAGGCCTTGGTGTTCCTCTCAAAGAAAGGATTATTTAGCTCAGTCTCGAGGTTTCAGTCCATAGTTGGCTGGCTCCACGGCAGGGTGGCGCATAGCAGAGGGCAGATGTTCATGGCAGCGAAGGAAAACAGCGAAAGGAGCGAGAGCAAAAAGGGAGAAGCGGCAGAGAGCGGCCTCCTTCCCTGCCTCATATTGTGTGCAGGCTGCCTGCTCCGGGGCAGTTGTGGCGCTCACACCCATAATCCCAGCACTGGACCATGAATCACTCCCTCAAAACTACCCACCCTAGGGGTGGGTGTATCACTCACACCCATAATCCCAGCATTGGACCGTGAATCCCACCGTGAGCTGGCCCCGTGCCTGCATGAGGCACTGGAGGGACATCTACATACAAACCATAACAAGCACTTCATGCATTTGCTGGTCCTTCGAAACTATTCTTTCTAGGGAGAAGTCTTGCAGCTGTATTTGTTGTGCCTCTTTGGTAAACCTTGGCCAGCATGAATCCAAGTTCATTCTTCTAGCACTGGAAGGTAGAGCTTGGTTGAACTGAGGACTAGGTTAGACTTGGACCTCTAAACTCTTCTGTTTGCGCTCCTAGCTGCTCAATACCAGACTGGGGGAAGGGGGAAGACAGCAGAAAAGCACAGGACTCTGGGGAAATCTTTTTTTTGTGGTAGTGGGGATCGAACTCAGGACCTTGCTCTTGCCAGTCAGGCGCTTATTCCCCTGAGCTATATCCCCAGCCCAGAAATCTTTTTAAATGTGGCTTTAAGTGGGTAACTTGTCCATCTTGAAGCAAAGGTTCATTCTGATTTTCAGATTCTAAGTTGATCTAACGCATGCTTTATAAATTCATGGTAGCTTACCAAAAAGCTGTTCTAAGATGGGTCCAACCCCTGAACTAAATACATCCCTCTGGGAAAAGAGGGAAGAAAGAAGGGAAGAATGAGTTTATATATACATAACATAGCTAAGATAATTGTACTACTAATCTCTATTGCTTTATTAACAGGAACACTGGATGTTTAATTGATCAATCTTGCATGCCTATGTTTGCTTATGAGTAACCAACTTGAAGATAATATGTAATACAATAGCCATTGTTAATTTCCTTTCACCTTGTCTGAAATTCTGTATTGCTTTTGTTTTTATACTTTGTTTTCTGTTTTGGATCTTTATCTTTAAAATAAAAACAAGTCCCTCTGGTGCATCTGATTTACATTTCATATTCCAAGACTGTGTCCCTTGCGGCTGGGACTGTGGAAGGCTACTTGGGGGCAACAGGACTTACAATGTCACTCTTTAAATTGGTTCAAGACATTAGACCCCTTTGGATGTGATAACGTTCCACAGTTGGACAATTTGGCTGAAAAAGGAGGGTTTGGGTGACTGTATTGTATTTCTGACCAGCTCAGCAGCCTTCCCTGGCTCACTGCTCTTGAAAATTGCCTGACATTGAGAAGCAAGTATCTCACTCTCTTGGGCTCTGACTAGAAGAGTTTCCAAGTAGCACTGCCACTGTGGTGAAGCATTCACTGTTAAAAGTGGAGCAATCCACACAGCTCAATTTTCAGGCAAGTTGGCAAAAAGTCATGATTTTGCAATTTAGTCAAGCTTTTTTTTCCCTGTGGTTACCAAGCGCGCCCCCTATTGGTATATGTTTAAAGCCCTGTTTATGCCGTGTGAGCAGAGGCCAAGGCTCTGAGGAATGTGAGGCCTGGTGGTCAGACAGCATCAGGTTGCCTCCTTGTGCACTGTGCTCCGGCCTTTCCTAATCTCTTGTAGGGCCAGTCATCGTTTTATGGCTGGCATGGACATCTTGCCAACACCATCCCTCTGTTCTGTACCACCCCAGGTTAATTACTTTGTTCTCACTTGCTCAAAATATTTTAGAAAAGAGCTAGAAACAGTCTTGAGGAAAAGCTTCTCTCATGCCTCGCTTATCTAAGATAGAAGGTTTAACACCCAGGTCTAAACTTGAGATGAAAGGGGTAAAATGGTAACTCTCCAGGCAGTTAATTAAAACCTCAATGAGTTATAAGCCTAAAATGACCCAGACTCATGCTTCTCAGATTACCCGGTGAGGGACTAGTTTGCTTTTGATTTATTGGTCCATTTTATAAAAGTGTTGATTGGTAAGTTTGTCACTGTGACAAACTTCTAAGATACTATAAGTAAAAGCAGCATCTAAGTCATTGATCCTTACTCCATGTGCTGTACACTGTTTGCTGTTCAGCTTGATTCAAGTTTGTGACTGTAGGACGTATGGTCAGTTCCACAAGGCCCACAGCCGATCTTCTCTGGGAGCTGATGCTGCTGATGCAGACAAGCTGACGAGCTAACTTGTAGGGCTGTGGGCTCTTGAAGCCCTGGTCACCCTTCCTGCACATCTTTGGGGGCTCAGAGCCTGGCAGAGGCATGAGGCAGGCCTGTGGTGCCTTACTTTGTTTTCACTTGCTCAAATTATTTGAGAGAAGAGCTGGAAACAGTCTTGAGGAAAAACTTCTCTCATGCCTCCCTAAACTGGGATGAAAAGTTTAGGACCGAGGTCTAAACCTGAGACGAAAGGAGTAAAATGTGCTTAAAACTAGTTTAATTGAAAAGGAAAAATATATGCTGTATAGTGTTGATACACTGTACAGACGGCAGTTATGTTGCAAGTAGCAGTTATAAGTGAAATCTTTTACAATTTTTAATGTGATAATTGTCTTACAGAAAATTGACTTAGTTTGAATTGCACTGTAAATCCAAACAAACTAAATTAATAATGTAGAGACTGGTCTCTCACCTGAGACTTGTTGGCAGCGTTGGTGAGTGCTTTGATGCTATCACTTAGACTGTAACGTATCCAAAGGGAGTTGGCATGGCATTGTTCATAAATTTTCCCTTCCCTAGCCACTTGTGACATCCTATAAAGCTACTCTGCCAGATGAATGGATCTCAAATATGTGAATTTCCTATTGAGGATCTTCTGATGGAAGGCAAGGCTGCTTCAGTTTAAGAGATCTGGTACTGTTTTCAAGGGAAGTACAGTCTTGAAGTCTTGCTACACTGACAACTTGTCAAATGGTGCAATCTCTGTCTACTGCAGATTGTAACCGTTAGTTTGCTCTTAACTTGCAAGTGCGTACTGACATCATGTGGCAGCTGAGTCTGCTTTCATGGCTGGGCTTAGAGTCTGGCCCTTTGTTGTCCATTTGATCATGCTTTATCTTAGGATGTTGTGCATAATTATACTTCAGATAACTGATATACACACATTGCTTTTTGATTACGACTTTACCACATTCTTTTAAAATAATTGGAAAAATGTTATAAGTGACCTAAACTACTGGGGCTCTACAGCTTTTAGAGATTTTATGTGGCTGAGAAAGGACTAAAATTTGAGGTGGATCTTAAAATTGTTGCCAGGGTAATTTCACCAGGAAGGGACTCAAAAGGAGCTGTGTTTCAGAAATACAGCTCCTTTTAGAGTGCTGTTCTCTCAGGTGTCCTGAACTGGCTGTACCGGGGTTGGAGTGCCAGCTGTCACCTCTGCCTTCCATGACAACCTTAGCTTGTTCCCTTTTACAGAGATCTGGCTAGATACATAAACATGTTCTCAAGCCATGCCTGCATTTCCTGCAAATCAGGCTGTTGCTTCCTAAACTGCTCCTGCATAAGAATTCTGGAGATAATGGTGGAACAATGAATTTTGCAGCAAAATTGCATCGTATATTGAAAACAGGGGTTCAGCCAGTTTTGAGCTGGGGTTACAGATCTTTCATATTCTGTAGGACCCACTGACAAATGTTATTCTCAAGACCTATCTCGTAAGAAACAGAAGTTAGGATTTTTGGGCCTAAAATATATGGAGCATAATTTGCACAGAACTAATAGTCGATCACCCCAGTGGCGGAGGTACTTATTGATTGGGCTGACACAGGACCTGCAACTATGTATCTAACATGAGCCTCTTTTAATAGAGGGAATTGTTTGTAGCATGCTGCAAATGAAATGGAAATACTGAGCATCCCAAGTATCAGGATATTGTAGAACAATGCTTTCTAATTTTGTCATGCCCTGCATAGAAAATACTGGTATGGCATATAACCTAGTCAGGATCTGGGAAACTAGATTCAACTGTTCATGGGTGGAGGCTCCAGTCCCTCTGAGGGATAAGATTTGTATCATATTACTGTTGTATGATCTGGTATTCCCTCAGAGAGCTCTGCTTGAGGGTAACAGTTCTGCTTGTCTATAGTACAGAACAAATTATGTCCTCAAAAGTGGCAAGAACTTGCTAGAAGTAACTAGAAAATAGTTCAATTTCTGCACACTAGAGAAACTTGCAGGTCAAAGTAGTTCTGTGTAAACATGAATAATCACTGGAGGGGTGCTGGAGCGGGGCAGGAAAGATGACCTGATGAGTCAGTTCTGACCTGGGTTGGTAACCTTTTCTGAGACTCCTCCCAACCATCTATAAGAGGGGATAATGGGGAGATTGGATACAAGTTCTCATCTAGTGCTTGAAATTGGGTTGACCTTGGGGTTTCTTGGTGGGGTTGATGGTAAGAGAAAGAAGATAAATGGGACAGACCATAGAGGAACTGTCTTGATCTGGTGATTCACCATCTTGGTGTGATCAGGAATTGTACATGAGTAATACTGCCTTGTTCATTGGTCCGATTATTCAGTGGGTGTGAGTTCTAACTGGGAACATATCTCTGGGGGCCTTCCCAGTAAGAACCATCATGACTGGCCTCTTCCTAATTGTTTAAGTGAAGAACTCCAGCTTGGAGTTTGGAACACTTCTGTACAAATATGGTCAAGATCAGCTGATATTATACTAAGTTGGCCAATATTTCCTTCATGCTTCATGTCTAGCTCTTGGACAGAAGGCAGGGAGATGAGGTGCCCTCGAGCCCCTTCCCGCTCTAGCCGTTGCTCCAGCTTCCTTACTTCCCCTCTTGCCTAATTGATGTAGCTGAGATTTGAAGAGCTACACTGAATGGGTGGACATCCTTGCCTTGTTCCTGATGTCTGTGTTTTAAAGTAAGTGGTAAAATTTGTTAGGGAGTTAAAGAATGGGACTTTACATAGATGATTGGGGGTGACTATGGCTGGTTACTTCAAATTTTTTGCATCTTTGGGTAAGGTGGTGGCAGTTAGACTTCACATTATGAGAAACAAGGACTGTGATTGTAATGGATTGATAATTGATGGTCAACGTATAATTCCCAACTGAACTGAATAAGTGTGGTGCTATGTGGGAGGCTGACCTGGGGATTGTGGCCATTAGCATAAGAGGCAGAATTGGAGAAGGATAATGCATTAATTACTAAAACATTTGTTATCTGCCTACTTGTTCTAGTTACGTTCTTGGTTCTGGCTCAATAAAAGGTGATTGTGATTGGTGATTGGCATGGCAGTCTGAGAGGCTGTAAGCCCCCTGATCCCAGGCTTTTGCCTCTTGTTTTTCTAGTCTCTTTACTTTTTCATCCACGGGCACCTCGTTCTTGGAACCCATTCACTACTTTATAAAGAACTACAACATTACCCATGGGATGTACCCATTAAATACTTCCGACTCCAGGAGGTCCTTTTTAGAGTTGGAAAACTATTGCAGATAAAAACTGGATAACTGGGCATAGTGGCACATGCCTGTAATCTTAGCACTTGGGAGGCTAAGGCTGGAGGATTGCCCTGAGTTCAAGGCCAGCCTGGGCTACATAATGAGTTTAAAGGCCAGCCTGAATGACACAGTGAGACCTGGTCTCAAAACAAAACAAAAACCCCCACAAAAACCACGCATCAAGGTGGCCTCAGTGTGCTTGTATAGTAGAACTTCCATCCTCCTGTTTTAAAAACAGGAAGGTTTTCTGCTTTCCTTGCTCTGCTCTTATTCAATCTCTAGAAAGTGAATTTGGGTTAATGAGACTGGAAACAGTTCATGGGACATGTGCAGCTGAACTCTTTCAGAGTGGTCTACTCTCACTAGTACATGTGAAGTCGCTCCTTGAGCAGGATTGGTCTTGCCTCATGGTGGAAGGTTTATCCAGCCTGTTGATTTCTTCTTAAATTCTCTGATCCAGTGTAATTGGCAAGTCTAGTCAGATGTGCTGTGACTTCAGGTGTCATTAATTGGTAAAGAGCCACAAAGGAGACTTAGGTGAATGCCACCTCCAAACCTAGTTTGGGCTTTGAATAGCTGTGTTGTTTCCTCAAGGTATCTTGCCATAGCACATCAGCTACATATTGCTTCTGGCTCTGTATCTAAGGATCTAGCCTAATGTCCAGGAGTTTTGGGCCAGGTACACACTGGCAGTGTGTGGTATTAACCAGGGTAATGGGATCAGTCAGACTTTTCCATGGAGGAGAATGCTTTAGGCAGTTCATGTATGCATGGGGTCATACACAACTTATACACACTTGCATAAACAGCTCTGTGTTTGTGGGCACTGAAGTCTATCACGGTCTGTTACAGTTAACCCTGGAAAGTAGCTCTTTAAAGATGTGCTGGTTTGGCACACAATGGTTCTTGCTTTCTAAAATAGGCACCTGTCTATACTGTAAGAATTAGCTTTAGTGTCCACTGGATTTCATTAATCAGAAGTTCTGGGGCACTGAGAATCTTTATACTGAGAATTGAACATAATTATAGCCCCTTTCCCATGCTATGTTTAGTCCTTAACTGTTCTTTCAGAAGTAGGCTTATAGAAGTAGCCTAGGCCAGAGTTTGTGTGAGGGAAAGGCCTCTAAGATATTAAAGACTTTAGTTTTTCTGGAGGGAATGTCAGATTGGGTGGGTTAAACTGAGGACAAAAGTGAATTACTCCTAGAAAGGCCTCTTCATGTACGTCTGCAGATGAGAGAGTGAATGACAGGAAGAGTCTTACAGGCTGAAGGTCAAGAGGAACCTTCCAGGACAGGACTCTTCAAAGGACTTGAGTCTCAGGAAATGATATGTGAACTTGTTCTTTGGCCAGTTTCTTGGCTTGCTCGAGGCAGTAGGAGGACAGAGCTCTCTGCTTCAGTTCTAAAGCTCATGATCCCAGAAGTGCTGAGTGCAGGTCTAGGCATACACTTGAGGGAGGGCAGGCAGCTCTGGCATGAGTCAGAAGAATTTGCATCAGCTGGGGTTCTTTGGAGTTAAAAGTATGATTTAATGGCATTAAAGCCTGTGGTTCAAAGACAGCAGAATCATGGAGGAATTGGGCTTAGTGCAGATATGATACCTGGGAAACGGGGGGAGGAAGTGCCTCAAATTGCAGTGTGCTTCTACAGTACGAGTTCAGTCTGGCTGAGTAGCAGGGTTGGGTATTCAGTATCTCTGACATTTTTTAGTAGGTGTCAATGTGAAACAAAACCTCTTCATGCTTCCTACACATCTGGACTACACCCATTCATATTCCTCTACCAAGATCTGCTTGTTGTAATGTTTCTTTTCAGGCTCCTGACCAGACATCGGGGCCATTGACCACTGGCTCATATGTCCAGGCACCCTCTCCTCTTGAGTCCTATGTTATTCAAACAAAATAGGTGACCAGGTATGTTGCTCAAAACTTTACCCATGGAGAAAGGGACTAATATTGATTGGCCTTATAGTGGCCTGGTCATTCTCTGGTGTTTCTTCATGGGCTGGAAAAGACAAACTGAAATTCAAGGACAACTAGCACTGAAGCATGACACTGATCTTGGCCATGTCCTGTGGATGATTTTTGAATGTGTTCTATTGTGGTAGGGACAATTTCAGAGGCTTCCAGTTGGCCTTACACACTGTGACTTAACCTGCTAACAATGTGTGATGTGGGGGTTACTTCAAATGACAAGAATGTTAATATCTGTGTTTAAGGATAGTGCGTCCCAGCTGGGTTTCCAGACCCAGAAGAACATTTGTTAGCCAAATATTGCCCAGAACTCCACTGAATAGCTAAGCTGCCCTGTGTGTTTACATTTTCACATGTGCCATGATGCTTTGGGACTCCAGATTAGTGTCAACTCAGAGCCTATGTACAATAGTGCTAGAGTTGCCTGCTCCGGGGTGTATAATGTAAATAAATGGCTATAACTTTTGCTTTCAAAAATCCTGGCCTGCCTAGCTGGTCTGGTAGCTATAGCTATAGCTTCAAGGATGGGAACCCCTTCTGGGGGAAACAAAAGAACTGAATCTTAAATCCTAGTTATAAGAGTATTTGGATAATACTAAGGCAGAGATCCCAAAGTGATTAGGGTTAGGGAAGGAAGGGCATAAAATCTTTAAGAAGCATTTCTCCTTGTGAGTGGGATAGAACAGTGCTTTCTATTTGTTGGAGCAAAATGTATGGATGCTGTAGGCCATGTGGTGTTGCCACTGTTAAGATGAGAAGGAATGCAAGTTCTTGTAAGATGTGCACTTACCCCGCAGCAAAGAGATTTGGCAGTTCCAGGCAAGGGAATTGTCAGGCTAAGGCTTGTATATTTAACATTATAGCCACATTTCAAGCAGATAAACTGACTTTAGGGATTAGATGTGTCCCTGAGAAGATAGTAATAGATTTTTGGCTGGCTTCCAGGTTTCTGGTATAAGTACTTCTCAGTTCCTGTACCACCACATACAGAATACAGTAGGAAGAGCAAGTCTAGGAGAAGAAGTGTGCTGTTGCTGTTTCACCAGAATTTAGGACTTGGGTCATGTAAAATCTAACTCATGAGGTTATGGTACCAACTGGGAAAACTATGTGGGGTCTCATGATTAGGATTTAATCTCTGTTGGAGCCCAGGAGTTAAGTAATGATCTTTCTCCAACAAGGAAGGTGTGATCTTGCTCTGGAACTCTGGGGAATTCTGCACCTGAGGTGTTGAGGTTTGCCAGAGATGTATCTTCAGGCATCACAAATACTTCCAAGGTCCTGGGCCCTGTTCTGTCATCAGCCCCAGGAGCAGGACATCTTAATATGCAGCTTGGAAGTGCTGATAGACTTTCCTTCTGGATTTAAAGATAGGTACCTCAGTGGATGTTTTTACAAACAGGGAACTTGTAGGGCACCCTGCCTTTCATGGAGGAAACTCCTAGATACTGTTGGAGGCTTTTAGCCAGTTTTATGTTGAGAATCAAGAGCAAAGAGCACAGCAGGATAATTTAAAATGCTGTGAGTTTGGCCAGAAAAGAAGCTCCAATAAAAGTGGACTGCAGGGCTGGAGGTACAGCTCAGTGGGCTAAGTGCTTGCCGCTAAGCACTAGGGCCCTGAGTTCGATCCCCGGTCCCGGAAAAAAAGAAAAAAGAAAAAAAGGGAACGGAAAAGTGGACTGCAAAAGACAGCAGTGGAGATCTTAATTGCTGATTAGGACCAGAAGAATAGAAAAGGTGGCCTGAGGGCACCACAAGCAGCAGCAGGACTCCACCCTTTGCAGTCTTAAAATTGCAAAAGTGAGAGACTGCCTTGGAGAGAGTCCCAGAGCTCCACGTTCCAAAATGGAGGCAGACTAGGGAAGTTGTTCCTCAAAACTTGGTTCATATGCACTAGAACCCTACAACCAAGAGGGAAGAAAGCCTTGGTGCTTCAGCTGGTAGCAGACTTTGGAGTCGTCCACGTGGTGCTGGTTTTAGGTGCATGCAGAATGTGAGAGTTGTGTGTGATTTCAGAAGAAGACCTGGGAGGTAGGGCAGTGTGTGAAGCCAAAGGTGCACTGGAGACCCCAGAAGTTTGGAGAAGCCAAGAATGTGAATCATTTGAGGGAAACAGCAAGGAGAGAACAGAGTTGGCCCAAGAGAGAAACCGTAAGAGCTACAACCACTAGAAGTGCTATAGGAATAGAGCCACCCAAGCCTTTTGGCGTTCATATCTTGCCACAGATTGCCTACAGTGCTGGGCGTAGAAGTATAGCAATGGTTGCCCTGCTGGATTTTGGTCTTGCTTTGTTCCCGTTCCTTGCTATCTCTCTGTTCATAACCTTTGGAGTGGAAATTTCTATCTTGTGCCATTGAATGTTGGAAGTGTTTAACTTTTCATTTGTCCAGGGGCTTGCAGCTAAGAGTTTGCCTTAAATCTCAGAAGAGACATTGGACTTGGACTTCCCAGCCATACTGAAACTGTTAGGACTTTGACTTTTTAGAGATAGACTATAAATGCCTTTTGCAGAGAGGGAGATGCATACTTTTTTTTTTTTTTTTTGGTGGGGTGAGGTGTGGAATGTTTTTTGCTTGTGTACAAATGTCCTCCCAAAACCTCAGGCAGTCATTGGTGGGGCTTTTTCAAAGTCTTGTGGATCTAGAGTGCAACGCTATAATTGATTCATGGTTCAGTGCTAGGCTCAAGGGCACGAGGATTAGGTTGTGAGTGCTACTTTAAGGTCGCTTGTTGCTTTTGCTACCTTATAGGCATTATGAACTGTTCTGTGATGCCCCTCTGCCATGTACCGCTTTTGGGGCCAGCCAACTATGGATTGAAACCTACAAACTGAGCTAAATAAACCATTCACCTTTTAACCACAGGTGTCAGATATTTTGTCTGAGCAATGAGAGGAAAGCAACTAAGACAAAGATAACTGGCTGAGAACTTTCTAGGGTGAAGTTGGAGGCTGGATCAGCTACTGTCAGAAGGAAGGAGTTTGGATTCTCAAGTGAGTCATCATGGGGGTGAGGTTGACAGACTGGTACGGATGTTCTGCTTCCTGTTCCTATTCATTGTACATGCCAAGCACTGCCTTCTACAGATAAAACAGGACATGAAATAGTTATTGGTGTCTTTGTCCCATTGACATCCCATGCATTTTCAAAACTGATTCTTGGCCCAACCCCCACAATCTGGTTGTTTCTTTGCATCAAACTGTGGGCTTGTGGGCCATGTTTATCTGGATAGGATTTTGTTATAAAATAGAGATCCGGCAAGAACTAATAGGTCATCAGCTCTATTAGAGACAGGAATCTTAATGTGGATGTTAGGAGAAATGCAAAGGCTTTGTTGGGTTTTTGAGTGTTGAGTAAGCTTTGAGGGGAACAATAAATTCCTGGGTTGGATTGGGTCCAATGTGAAGGAAACACCAAAACAGGATTGGACATGTAACAACTTATAGCATAAACAAGAGAGGAGGAAGTCGGGTAGGAACAAATCCTGAGCTTATAGCGATACTGCATTGGAGTTTGGATAGGCTGATGAGGAATCTGACTCCATGAGTGTTGGTCTTGCATAAATGGATTTGACTTGATATCACTGTCTTGGCTTGTATTAAGTTCCCAGTCAATTATACTCCTATATCGGGCTGAGTAGACTCACTCTGTGGCTATTGGGACTATTTTAGAAGCCTAAATCCTCTATGAGGATTTAAGTCAATTTAAGTCTGATGCAGGGTGCAGATAAGTCATAGTATTGGTATTCTAGAGCCCATGGAGAAGGAACTGGCTACCTAAATAGTTCCTAATATAGCCATACAGAGCATTTGGAAATCGTATTACCCATATGCCTGAATTTCATTGTTGTAGTTTACTTAGCAGTTCTTTATGAATACTGGTCAAGGGGTCTGATGTCTGGAAAGGAAACTTGCTGAAAGTACAAGGAAATAACTATCTCTTTCATTACATACTTGGGAGTTACCTAGGAAATGGGTACATCTGAAATAGGTGGTCTTAGACGTACAGCTTACCTATAGCATCCAGAATAAACAATGTAGTTTTAGAATCTACAAGTGAAAACAGACATCAAGCTACAAGCATGGCAAGTTTGGGAAGGGAAACCTTGGTATACACAGGGTGGGCAGTAGAATGTTTGTCCTGACTCTGAGTTGCTATAGTCCAAAGTTGTCTTTGCAGGTTAGCTTTTGTCTTTCATAGTAGAGAAGAAAGACATCAGAAGTAAACTTTCGTGCATTTTTGTGCTGCTTCTCCAAAATGAGAGAGGACAAAGATCTAGTCTCACGTCATCTGCTTCTCAGGATAATCATTCAAAGGGCATATTTTGGGCTGGCCTTTTTGGCTAACCTCTGCCAGTGTGCCAAACTTGGTTGTCTTTCTCCACTGGAACTGATCTGAGCACATTGTACTTTAGTCCTGGGCATGGGGCAGTATAGCCTGGTAACAAAGGGTTCTAAGGTGCTTGGGCAGTTAGGCCTGTCCTGCACAGAATTGTGGGTGAACCTAACTCTGTCTGCACAGAAGAGTGTCTCGGAATGTACATCCTTCTGACTCCAGGGCCTTGCAGCCAAAATGCCTTGCAGAAATGAGAATAAAAAGTTGATTCAGTCTTGGACTAAAGGACGCTCTTGTTTTGTGTTCAAGTGTCCATTCTTTCTGGGGACTCATTGTGTTGGAGCAAACAAGTTTGCAAGACTGCAGTGTTAGTCAGCCGACGCCTGGTTGGTTGTAATGCCAGTCTACCTTTGAATCCTGGTAAGTTGCTCCAACTACTGCTTCATCTTCCTAGCTTAACACTATTTTCTTGATTAATGGCCTAGTGGAAATACTTGTCAACTTTGGTTGTGTAATTTTGATACAGGGTATCTTGGCTTTTTGGTAATCTCTAAAGGAGTTTTCAACCTTTTTCTGACGCTAGGTTTTGCGTAGATTCAGGAATCCTACAGGAGCAAGGAGCTTGTGCACTTTAAGCCTCACTTTGAGGTAAAGCAATTGTCCTCTTGTAGTTTATTGGCTCCTTAGTTGAGTGAGATACACCAATTTCTTGGCTGACGTTGTGTAGGAGGGCAGTGGAGTTGAATCTTTCCTCAGTGGAAGTTTCCATCATAGCGCAAGTCATTTCTGAAGAAGTCAACATAATACAGCTTGACCAGTTGATCCAAGTGACTTCTGCCCTTCTAGTTGTGAGAGAGGTTCCCATGTCTTCATGTTCAATCCTCATAGAGCAAGCCAGGTTGAAGTTTCTTTGAAATCAACTGCAAGATCAGAGTCTGGTGCTAGAACTTTTGGCTATGTTGCAGTCAAGAATGGGTTCCCCCTTGGTTTTTGGACAACATAATATACCCAGGCAAATGCTTCTTTGATAATTTTGTACACGGCTTCTGCAGAGGCAGTGAAGTTTTTATGTTACCATGGGGAGGTATTCTTTATTGTGGATACCCCAGTCTCACTTGATCTGGGTCTTTAGGTCAGTGATTAAGTCCTACAATTGCATGAACATTGACAAACATGATCAGGGTGACTGAGATTGTTCCATGGAGAATGAGATTGTTTGCTTGCAGCTACAGTAAGCCACAGAACTGGAAGAGTGTCATTGGGTGGAGTACAGTGTCTTTGCAAACTGTGACCCTGCTCTCCCAGGATATAGCCATCTTCTCCAGAATGAATGGCTCTTACAATAGTTCTTGTCCATGATGTCAGCATGGTTCCCTAAACTGAACTACAATTACCCTTTCCCCTGAACCAGCCTCTCACCCATTTTACAACTTCCTTGAAGCCTTGACCTCTGGTCACTAACTTGCTTTTCCTTGGGACTGACCTGGCCTCCTGTGGCGACTCGGGTGTATCCATGATGCCATCACCATGCTCTGCAGTGACAATGTCGTGAAGCAGATATATCAGGGCCAAGGCCTAGGGTTGCCAATCTCCTGTTCCGGGCAGAGGTACAATGACAGGCTAAAACATAGGAGCACCAGGATGGTCAAGGCCCAGTGACAGGCTAGGACCATAAAGCCTGGTGACTTTGGCTTTTGTTAGGTGTACAGTTCAATTGGGGGGGTGCTTCTGGGTTGCAGGGAGCAGTTGGGGGTGAACTGCTAATGCAGTCAAGGTTTAAGAATTGAGAAATGATGCATATTTGAAAAACCACACAGGAACAGATCATGGTTAACTGGTAACCTGACTGTCTAACTGCGATTACTGAGCTAGAATTTATAGGAGTCAAAGTCCTCTGCTGCCATATTATCTTGCTTTGAGGCACCAGAACTTCACAAGCTATTTGCTAGCCTTGGCTCTGGCCCTTGGCTTAAAGATTAATCTGTCCCTGAGCTAGTGGGTGAACTGCTACAAGTCATGTAGGCCTAGGACAGACTCTCAATTTATTTTTATGCCAATTATTGCCTTCTACTGCATCAAGCTGGTCCTCAGCATAGGTAGGCATGTCTCATGGGTCTCAGATAAATGTTTTCTGACTAGTTTCACAAAGTGTCCTGATGCTCCTTAACTGGAGCCAAAACAATTGGAGGGGGAAGGATTTTGGAGTTTTACAACTAGGTGGTGTGAGCTTGGAATTCATTTTTTGAGTACAGTGAACTTCAGATTTCTCAGGCTTCTTCAGTTGAAGTTGATTCCATTTGATCTTTTTTTCTAATAGTTTCTAAACTTTATTTCCATGTTGGTTATGTATGTTGAGTTTATATTAGGATTGATTTAACATACAACTTGGAGATTTGACATTCTCTGCTGAAAAAGTTAGAGGAATGTAAAACTACAAAATACTTGTCTAAATGTGAGTTATAAATTATGTTGAACAATAAATACCTTCCTAATTAAGATGAATTTCATTATAAAATTTAATACTTTTTCAAAACGGGAAAAAGGGATAAAGACCACTTAAGTAGGGTGAAAACTAAGAATCTTAACACAGAACTTCTGCCTTAAAGTGGATTTCAACAAGATTAGTGTCAACTGTAGATCTAATGACAAACCCATACATCAGATCTGCTTTTTATCAGAGTTAGGCTCAGAGTGGCAGCACAGTTCTGTTTCATGTTCCTGTCTATTTGTGCTCAGAATGGGGATGGCTAAGTACTAAGTGCATAGTGACAAATTCAGAATTAGTTTCACATGGCTCAGCTGTGCTGGCAGTCTTGGGAAGAGATTCCTCTGTAGCTGAAATGATGTAACTTGTATTCCATACCACCTAAGTTACCAGAAGTGTCTAACAAATGTTTGGCCAATATCTTTTCGCTAGAATGTGTGGCCATTGTGATTGGATACCTGGATTGAATAAGAATAAATCTCACCACGATTTACAAGCCAGTAGCACTCTTGCTCTAATTCCACTGTGAAGAGAACATTCCTCTGGGAATGACAGCCCTCAAGGACAGCCTTGATGTCTACTGGGAGATGCCTGTTGTATTTCCCATTAATGGCCACCATATTTTCCATTAAATTCATTTTTTCTAGAAACTCTTAAAATCTCTCTTGAGATGGGGTTCTGCTATGCAGTTCAGCCTGGCCTTAAATTCACTCTGTAGCCCAGACTGGCCTTGAACTTGCAGCAGTCCTCCTACTTCAGCTTCCCAAGTGTTGGGGTTACAGGCGTGTGTCACCACACCCAGCTAACAATGTGTATTGTACACATCTTTCACTTCCTGGATTTTCTTTGGTCACAACTTTACCTTTTACATACAATATTAAGTATATATTGCCAAATTGGTTAAGTAGCTGCTGGATTGGAGAATGAGGGAGAGGGGAAAACAGGGTGGAGGCTGTGTTGCAGTCTGAGAGTTCCCTCCTTGTCTACCTGGAGAGAGGCAGGGCTGGGCCATGTGATTTTTTTTTTTCTTTTTTCCTTTTTGAGACAGTCTCGCTATGCAGTTCAAGCTGGGCTTGAGCTCACTTTGTATCCCAAGCTGGTCTCAAACTTGCAATAATCCTCCTGCCTCAGCCTCCCAAGTGCTGGGATTACAGGTGCATGCCACCATGCCTGGCTCCCACTTGATCTTTCTTGGGTGGCTCTTTAACTGAAGCCAATGTAAAACGCACATTCTAATTCTTCAGTATGCTTGGGCTACTATCCTGACCGGAGCATGACATACTCTGGAACACCAACAGAAAGGCACAGCCAGCACTGTTGAGAAGCACCTTGAAATAAAATGCAGTTGATCTGTAAATGAAGGACTAGCTGAGCAGCGGCATGGCGAAACACAACCCTTGCGTCAGAGTTGCCAGGGGAGAGTTTCCTGGGTCTCGGTCTGGATCCTATGCATCTCTGACGTGAGAAATAATGCTCATCCTGGTCAATCGGGGTTCTTCTGAGTGCTTAAGTTTTGGAGCCTTGATATTGATCCTCTTTTTAAGGAGGAATAATAAGGTTGGAGACTGAACACATAGCTATGCTCAGGAATGTCATGAGTTCATCAGGGTAAATAGAAGAAGCAAATGCTATACCCAGTAGTCCCCAGTTCACACACTCAGTTCTTACTGTGATTCTGGTTGTACACTGAATTGGATGAAAACCAAATCAAATTTCCCCATGAGGTCAACACTGAACCTAACCATCGAATTTGTTTTGATTCTTGTCCAATTTATTTTGTGACCAGAATCATGGAAAAAAGTTTGAAAACATTTGGGGTGGAGCCATCTTGGTAAAAATGATCAATGTGAGTTGTCTCCTGCATTCTCCACATACTCAGAGTGGAACTCCAGAGAACTGAAGAAAAATGCCAGGCTTCTAGTGAACCAAACCTTGGGTCCCACTTACTGAGGTTCTTGAGAAAGCAAGGTGAATATGAAGATGGTGACCTTAGCGTGCCTCTCTCTCTAGGAGCTCACTCTGATGCATCATACATGAGATGCAATCCCTCTGTATGAGCCCTTAACAAGGCTCAAGTGGGGAAGAGATGACTGATGGTGAGACCATGGGATGTAACACACATCTATGCTGGCCTGGAGCTCTAAAGATTTCCTTGGTCTTCATTTTTATTTTCTGCTATTTTAGCCCAACGGAAATTTTGGCGCTAGGGTGTTACCAAATTTCAGGTACGTTTAGAGAGAGGCCTCCCAGCTGTAGTTGTTCTCCCAGTACTACTATGATAAACAGTGACCTACCTGCCTCCCCAGAGTACCTGATTCTTAACACACAAGACCAATATTTCAGTGTTAATAACTTCCAACTAGTCTAGTTTGATTCTGGGATTAACCCCAGTGGGTGATTTGCTGGTATTTGCCTTGCAACTACATCATGTATTTCTGCCCAAGATGTTTGAGATTGTTCCCTTATAAACCATATTTTGAGCATAAAATGTACAATTCATCCATTTAGGACACCATATTATATGTGAGTTATAATAATTTGCAGGAGTATGAATCCAATTAAGAGCATGATTTTCTTTGGAATGACTTAGGAGGAATAAAAGTAAGCTTGGACACTGAACACATACCAAAATTGCATGCATACAAAAATCTGTTCATGAATCGTTTTCTGACTTCCTAAATTAATATTCCTGTGTTTTGAAATATATTGTTCAGGTGTCCTATATTTTAATGGCAACTGTCAATATTTTTTTACTTTGATTTAATAGGTGAATCCCCACTCTCTCAATTGAGATACAAAATGTAGTGTCTTGGAAAAATTGGTAGAGGTAGAAAGATTGTAGCCATCATAATGGACCTGACTGTTTGAGAAAGAATCCTCAAATGTTAGGAGAAGAGGGAAGCTTGTCAGACAGGATATTCCCATGGTCTGACAGTGCTGTTTGGCCCTTCATTGCTCACTGGTAGTCAGAATGTGTCTGTACAATGAATCACACAATATAAGAATCACGGTGGGTTTGAGGCAAGGGGAGAAAGTCCTGTGCAGGAAACTGAAGTGGAAGCTGTAAGAGAGGTGGAGAGGATCAAACCACACTGCAGGTCTGACCCTGTGCAGTAAAGTTGAAATGTTGAGTAGAAAGTGGCTTGGTCTGTGGGCCAATGATCAAGGTTTTGGCAAGGATAATGGCAGAAAACAGCCCAAACGGCCCATCTGCCTCTTGTGTCCAGACTGGGGTTGCTTTAGCATCTAGCAGCACTTGGGCATCCACTGGAGACATTGCTTGGCAATTGTGACATTGAGCAGCCACTCTAGTTGGTCCCCGTGGATCAGTGTAGCAAAGTAGATCTGCAAACTACAGAGGTACACCTTCTTGCTCCATGGATCTCTAAGAGGAACTCAAAAAGAGGGATGAGGCAGTGAAAAGGCTAGTGGAATGAAACGCAGCTGACCTTGGGTCACCACTGATACCTCCGATGCCTGCCCTATTCACTTTTTAAGTACTGTGTTAACCCTCAGCTTTCACTGTGGTAGAGGAATCGTGCTCATACATTTGTAGTGACCCAACCCCCATCTGAATGGGATCTGAATCTCCAATGAATAAAGTTTTACTTCTGGGCTGCTAGTATAACATAAATGGGAAAAATCCAAAGAATCCCACTTGTGTCAGCTGAGTCTCTATCTGCTCCAGGAGTAAAATTAGCCCACCTCTAAGATGATGGGTTCAGTCTAGATTTTGCCACTCGGTTCTAGAACCCATGTAGCTATCCTGTTGGGGAAATGGTACCATACAAGCACTGCTTTCATGATGCAATAGTACATTAAAGGAAGCATCTCAAACTTAAGCATACTTACTCAGGAATTTTGTGCTTTAAGAAGGCTGACTTGGTGTGGTACAAGAAGAGTGTGTTGGTATGATATAGAATAGACTTTCTGGTAAGGGTCCCACTGTGTACCTTCGCTAGAATGCTAGGCTTTTGTAGAGATGCTTTGTTGAGTTCAGTGCTGTGGACTCACCACTGCAGAAGATTCCAGAGAGCAAGAGGTGGTGGTGTAAGTATGTGAGTTGTCTTTTGTGCTTGCAAAGTCCCAAGACTGGGTACTATCCCTGGAAACTTGTACTGCCATCTTTAGAAGCAGGTTCATGTAGTCAGTTTATTTTTTTATGTCTTAATGTTTTTCATTATTTTAAAGAGAAAACAATAACTAATAGACAAAAAGCCAACATAAAAACATAGAGAATTTCAAAATAGGAAATTAACAATGGTGGTTATATATTATCCTCAATGAAGTTGCTCAGACCTGATTCAACTAACAACTTGGTCTCCCTAACCTGTAGCGTGGGTATTAAGATTAAGTGTTTTGCTGCCAGGCTGGGCATTTAGAGGCAGTAGTGGTGAGAATACTTTTAGAAAGGGGCTGTCTGTGTTTTGGGGTATATACATATTTTTTCTTCTGCCATTATTGTCACCATGTTCATGTTCCATTAGTTTTTGAACGTTGGAATTCACAGGATTGGTTGCTCACTACTTCTTGGGATTCACGTTTGCTGGGGTGCCATACAATGATGTGAAAGCAAGTATGTGGTGGTCTGCATTCACTTTGTGTCTTTAACTTTCTAGTCCTTTTCCATCCAGGTCATTGAGCAGATGGCAGGCCCTTGGCCACAGCCCAGTCATTAGTACATATTTGCATATCACACCAAGTTTGACACCTCTAGCTGTTTACCAAGACACTATTCCACATGTATGGGTCCTATGGCTATATTATCTTGGCTTCTGCAAAAGTAAAGCCTATCTGAGATGCTTTGGAAATAATATCTCTTCTTTAACAAGTACTTGGTCTTTTTCCTAACTGCAGAACAGTTGGGGTTGATGGAAAGTTTTAAATTTCTGCAGAATGTAGGCTTGTGATTTAGGAACGTACCTACATCTGGTGGTTGTGCTCTTGTGGTGAGGATATGACAATCTGATAATGGGGAAGTTTAGACACACTCAGGATTCTCATTTGTAAATGTGGACAAAGGGTCACCTGGTCTGGCAGCTGAGCTGGTGCATGACCTCTAATGCCTGGGCCTATAGCACAGTCTGTGTGCTGCAGGGTGAGACAGGAATTAATGCCCTGTGTGCCCTGAGCAGAGGACAGCACCTTAGTTGTTTGGAGGAGATACAGATATAAACACTACATCTTGCTCCTTGCTATGTATGCTGTACCTTCTTGTGGTTCCCTCTTCAGGGAGACCAATCTCAATGCTGACATCTCATTCTCTTTGGTAGGACTAATGCTTGTCCTCTGGATTCCAAGGCACAGGTTGACTAGAACAATGTTGTCCTACATGTGGAACCAGCTCATGGCTTATTCTTTTAGATAAGTTCTGCTGGATCTTGGGGTTGTCTTTACAATTTTTAATGCCTCATTGTGATTTGGGTTCTAGTTACCACTGAAGTTCGTCTGGTGTCTTTCCACAAATGCAGAGAGGACTTTGTTCTGGGAATTTTAGCATAGCCGGCGGGGGTGGGGTGCTGGTGGTTATGAGGAGATGAGAATGTAAAGCTCCTGATGTTTGTTGAGGACTTGCTATCATCTTGGTTTTTCCCACGTGGTGGGGACCATATTGATTATGGGAGTGGTGAAAAAACAATGTAAGACAGTAAAGTAAAAATTGAACTTTTACACAATGCTGAGTATCACTTGTTTGACTTCTTGATTCACATCTGCACAATATCTGGTGCCTCAGGAAATTAAACATCAGTATGGAAGAACAGGACCAAGTAGAAGCAATCATCAGGTGTATTTAAAATCTATCTTGTCAAAGGCTAATGTGTTGGGAGACATTCTCATCTATGACATGACAGGGCTGAGTATTCCTGTGATCTTTGTGGCTGAGTGTGGAGGACGTAGGGAGACCAGTTTTTGTGAGAAAACCACAAGCTGTGTTTTTTTTAAAGAGGAAAAAAACCAAAATAATGGAGATAAAAACAAAATAATACCAAAACAATAAAAATGATACAGGATTTCAAAACAAGATGATAGGAATTAAAAGTGGTTATATTGCATATTATCAACAAAGTTGAGACTAGTGGATGTAAAAATGCAAGATTGATCAAACAATTAAAAACCACGTAATAAACATTAGAAATGATACAGATCTTCATTAAACAAGATGGTAGGAATTCAGCAATGGTTATTATACTGCATATTGTCTCCAGTAAACTTTCTGTTCCAACTATAAGCATGAAAAATTGGTCAAGAGGAAAAAAAATTTAAGCATTAATTTTAAGGCCACCCCTATGTTGTAGGTTGGCTTGTGACAGTATAGCATGAGATTGGACCGTTCTTAGAAGTAGACTAGAGGATATAGGACATGACTAGGTTAGTTTGGGCCTGGCTTCTGATGACCTGTGACCTGGGAAGCTTTCCTGTTTTAAGTGGACAGGAGGATTTGATGAGTACAATTCCATGGTCTACTGAGGGAAGAGGAATACACCTTGGTCCCAGTACGGGGATACAGGAAGATAGGGGAAGTGCCTTTGGCGGTCAGCCCCTACTGTTCACGTTTCTCCCTGATAGCCCGCTACTCACCAGTCTACTTAGTCTTCCCTCATCTTGACAGCCAGGGACTTTTTGCTGTTGACAAGAATCTACATACAATGGAAAAGGGAATGAAAAGTAATTGTTAGCTTCTTTCTCACATTGATCCCATGACTCCTCAGTCTTATAATCTGTTTCTTCTTTGCATCCAGTTGTGGGATCCTATGCCTGGTCTCCTTGGATAGCATTTTGCATAAAGCAGAATTTGGTAAGAACTGATGGCTATACAAAGTTGTATCATAGGAAGAGACCTTAATATGAATGTTAGAGGTATAAAAGCTCTGCTGCATTCTTGGTTGTTGGCTTACAGTTGGGGGAAAACCTGTAAATTCCTGGAGGGTCACAAGCTACTAGAAGAAATACCAAATAAGATTGGACATGTAGAAACTTACTGGGAATAAATGTTCTGGAAAGAGTGGGAGCCACAGGTCCTCCCATCCCACTAAGGTAGGTATAACGTCGCTGAGGAGTGACATTATGTGGGAGCTTGGTTAGGCTGAATGGGCGATCTCTAACTTGGGCACCTTGGTCTTGGACACATGGGCTTGCCTTTTGTATCTCTGGCCTGGCTATTACTTGTGCCTGGCAGTCAGTTACACTGCCTACAGCAGACCGTGTACACCCCACTATTCTGTGGTTATCAGGGTTGTAGTGAAGAGGCTTAGAATGTGCTATGGAACTCATTTCCTGCAAAGAGCTTTTAAAACCTACTTTTGTCTGAGGCACGGTGTGAACCCCATATTGTTAGCTCTAGATCCTATGGAGGAAAGGCAATCAACTGCTTAAATAGTTTCAAATCATAACAGGGGTTCTAAAAATCTTACTACCCATATACCTGAATTCTGTGTGTAGGTTCCGACTTGAGCAGTTTTGTAAGGACTTAAGTGTCCTGAAGTCTGTTGAGGAAGCATACTGGTAATGTAATGAAATCGCTACTTTGTATGTTTAGGTGTATTACAGAATCTGAAAAGGGGAAGCTTTTGGGAGTAGAAATAGAAGTTTCCTCAGGAACCTCTGAAATGTACTCACAAATTTCTTGTTTACTGAGGTGTTTTTCATCACCAGTGATCTTAGAAATGGAGCAGTGGTCTGAGCTGTGTTTTGAATTGACTAATGTAATAGCTAAATAATTTGACAGTCTGGATCTGGGACTTTAATAGGTGCCTGCAAGAAAGTAGCAGTGGTTGCACATCCATGTCTGTCTTCTAGAGGATACTTCTCTGGTGCTTCCTGAAAACAGCTTTTCCCAAATCCAGCCACACATACCCCTGATGTCCTTAAGAGGAGGTACCATTCCCCATTATGCCTCTATCCTTGGTCATTACCAGTTGTGACTGACTGGGCTTATTAATAGTACTGTCTCTCTGCTGGTACTCATGATTGTTGTGAGTAGTTTGGGGGTAAGGACATGCAATCAACACAGACATGCAGCAAAAACCAAGGCCACATTGCTAGACTTGCCTAATGTTTTCAGAATCCTTTAGAAGAAATGTGGGAAAGTCAATGAGGTGAAGAACACTTATAGGAACAGAGCCTGGAATTTTCTATGGGGAGGGGCTCAGTAGATCCTGAGAACTAGGCACATTTCCTATAGTGTAGAGAAGATAGAAACAACAAGTCTGGTTCTTGGTGAAACTAAGCCTTTTGGTCTAGGATCATGTGAGTCTGTTGAATTTTGTCAATTTTTGATCAGTGAATTGTTTTTACCTAAGTCTGTTACCTTTTAATACATAAGGTACAAATAGTTATGACCAAATAGATCTTCTGAGGATGTCTATATATTAAATGGATTGTCTCCTTCACTTGAAAAGTTAAAATCAACTTTATAGTTCGGTAGAACTGAGTAACATGAATACTTGTTAAACTAAACACTTGAAAAATAGGAGCAAGAGGTATAGATACTTCAGAGAGAGAAGGGGGGCTGTGTCCAGACCAATATAACATTAAAATGATCCCATACACATATGGATGTTCTGCTTGTTTTTATCAAATGGTAGTGTATGAGCCATTTGATAAAGACATGCTGCTTCAGAAAGAATGGCATTAGGGGGGCTGGAGATGTAGCTCAGTGGAATAAGCGCTTGCCTAGCAAGCGCAGGGTCCTGAGTTCGATCCCCAGTACCGCAAAAAAAAAAAAATGGCATTAGTAATAAAAAGAGAAGCCTAGGTATTTACCACCACTCCTGTGACTTCTATCTACAATTGATTATTAAGGAAGAAACTTTTTTAAAAGGAAGGCAGAGCTGTAGCATCTATTTCATATATGCTTGGGAATTTCCCAGGAAATGGGTAAATCTGAAACAGATGGCCTAGAATTCCAGTTTATTTGTAGTATCATCTAGAACCAACAATATAAATTCTAGATGTGAAACGATGGATAAGAAAGACCATGAGTCTGTGGGAAGCCAAGGTGTGGAGCATAGAATACTTAAAGTTGTCTTGGAAGATCAGCCTTTTTCCTTCTCTGCCAGGAAAGACAAAGTGGGGCATCTTTGCAAATTTTGAGCTGCTTCTCCACAAGGGCGGGAGCCCAGAGACATCACTTCTATTGCTTCTCAGTTGCATTTTAGCTCTGGATAATCCTTAGAGGGGACATCTTTTAGGCTGATTTTTTGACAGTATTCTGAAGCTGGTTGCTTCTCTTCCCATTACTGGTCTGATTCCTCTGAGCACATTCTACTGTAGGCCTGGGAGTATGTATCTTGGTAATAGAAAATGTTCTGGAAAAGTTGGGCACCAGGACTGTCCTGCATGGAGTAGTAGGTGGACCTGTCATGGAAAACATACCACATGACAGGGTTTTATAGCAAACAGATCTCAGCAAATATAGGAACAAATATGAATTCAGTTTTAGACTAAATGGTTCCTGTAGCAATTCTTGTCGATGTTGACACGACCCCCTAAATGGGAGCTACCACTTTCACTGAACTACCCGCTGCTTATTTTACAACTTTTGTGAAGTTTTGCCCTGTTGCCCACTGCCTGCATTTTCTCAACTAGAACTAACGGCTTGTATGGTGGTTTGGGAGTATCTGTGATGCCACTGCCATGCTCCCCACTCACATTTTGATGGATGCAATCCTGTCTCCAGAGCCTCAGTAAATCTCTATTTTTGGCCAGTGGTATTCAAACTATTGGCACCAGTTGTGCAAAGTGTGCTGATGTACTTCATATGCAAGCAAGACAGCTGGTGAGGGAGGAAGGATAGGAATTTTATAACTAGTTTGTGGGTGAACTTTGAGTTCATTTGCTTGATGAGGAGGAACTTTGTTTCCTGGGCTTCCTGGGTTTGGTCTCCACAACTGAAGGAACACCTGGTTCCATCTGATCTTTTATTTAAATTCCTCTTTAACTGGAACCAGTGTGAAGATCATACTCTGCAATCAGAGCCTAAAGAATGAGGAATTGGAGGGTGAAATTTCCAGGAACAGGGCTGGGGATATAGCTCAGTGGAATAAGCGCTTGCCTAGCAAGCGCAGGGTCCTGAGTTCGAGCCCCAGTACCGCAAAAAAAAAAAAAAAAAAAAAAAGAGAGAGGAAAAAAGAAAAAAAGAAAAGAAAGAAAAGGTCCAGGAACACCACGAGGAAGACATATGCTCATCTCCCACATTCTCCACGTGCTCACATGATGGAACTCCACAGAAGTACATAGGAAAGTTGGGCTTCTAATGAACCAAGTTTTGCCTTTATCAAGAACCTCAGTGAAGGGAGGGACTGAAGGATAAATGTCTGAGCAAGCCTGTGTAGCCTCCAACCCAAAGCAGTCATGCTGCAATGACAAGTGTAAAGCGTCAGGGAGAGTTCTCCCATACCTCTGAACTGCCAAAAATCTTTGTCTCTAAGACATTGTGCCCACCTGCTGTCATCAGTTACAGATGAGCACCACAGAACAGGTACAAGGTGCACAAATGACTCTGAACAAGGTTATCCACGTTAAAGGAAAACTTCTGTCACAGCAAGAGCTCAGGTGTGAGATAGTGTTACATAGAAAGTTAAGTGGACAATGGACTAATGTCCTTGCAAAGTTATCAGGAATTCATTCCACTGAAAGTGACCCTTGTATCTTAGTCACTTTCATCACTGCTAGGAGAAAATACTTGACCCTAGCAACTTAAAGATTTTGGCTCATAGGCATTGCATGGTCTGCTGCTTTCAGGCAGAATTGGCCTGAATGAGGAAAGTTGTTTACATTGTAGTATCCAGGAAAAGAGAAAGTCAAGCCAGCAAATAAAAGATTATTGAGCCCACAAAGGGAAGGTGTCTTGTTTTCTGACATGCCCTCAAGTCACCTTTCTATTATCCTGCTATAAAGTACTTAGCCTTTTCAATGTGAGGCTTTTCAGCAGCCAAATTTTCTTCTGTTCAAACTTTATAGGAACTTCCTTTCTGGTAAAATTCAAATTTTAAATTAGCTGTGTGTTTTTCTTAGTTCTCAATGTAGAGCTGACTAAAAGTCCCCAATAGTAGCTATGTCCCAGCCTAAATATTAGACTGCCTTGAAATTTCTGCCAGATTGGTCTGCCACTCTTAACCTGTCTCCCCCATAGTCTCAGGACATGGGCAATATGTAGACAAACTTTCTGCCAGAACATAACACACATGGCTTGGAGCCCAACTGCCAACTGGGTCCTTGTTCCCAGCTAGAACTTTCTGACCCTGGTCTTTACTGTATTTTATCACTATTCTGATCTTCTGAGCTCTGACAGGAATCTCCCATCAAGTTTGGTTTATGTCATTGTAGGGTTTCTCTAGCCAGTGTCTCCTGTCTGTAAAGCAGTTCCAAAGGCTTCTGAACCACGTGATCAGGTAGTCCTAACAATGATTCCACTTCTGTGGTACAAAGATCTGTCTGTAGTCACTTTTCTCATTGGAGGACAAAATACCTAACATCCCCAACTTGGAGGAACAATTTATTTTGGTTCAGTTTGTAGGGTTTTGGTCCATAATTGGCTGGTTCCAAGGCAGGGTAGCATAGCTGAGGAGCAGAGTTAAAGTTGTTCACCTCATGGTAACCAGGAAACAGGGAGAGTTGGGAGGAGCCTGGAAGGGAGATCTACCCTCCTAACGACAAGTTAGCTATGTGTCCCCCCTAATCCAATCACCTTTCAAAAGCCCCACCTATAATCATATGAACTTTTGGAGGGGCATCTAGACATAAATCCATCTGAAGAGTTTCCTGTCCCTAGTGTCCATGGGGAAGCAAAGATTATTGTGAAGACAACTTCTGTCCAAGTGACTTTGGCTTCAGGGCTAGAATTGCTGCTAACATTGGGAGTATGAGGATGGAATCAGTCCTAGAGGCACGTGGTGACAGGGGACTTTCATGTTTACTGGTGGACAGCCTTGGGCCTGGCTCAAAGATGTTTCCGACATCTGTACTTTGGCCTTCTTGTGCACGGCATGCCTAGTGCACTGTTATAGTAGAATTAAGCAAAGAAGCATAGTATTTCACATGATTAACTTTTAAAATTACACTATTGTCCATATGTGAAAAGCAGCACACAAACCCAACCACATGAGTCTTAAAACTTGTGCATTCTAAATTTATACTCATGTGAATCTTGGAAAATCTGATGGTCATCAGTTGAGCTGTGTTTGATGGTAATTTCAAACACTATCTCATCTTATGATTACTGAATAAAATTTTTCCCCTGCTGTGAAGAAGAAACAAAGTAATGCCATGGAAGAAGTAGAAGTAGAAAGCTTGAATGATTATGATAGACCCAATGGTTTGGGTCAGAATCTTCAGTAAATATCTAAGAGAAGGAAACTTGCTGAAACACGGTGTTTCGGTGGTCTGACAGCACAAGTGGCCTTTCACTGCTCAGTACTGTCAGGATTTTTCAGTACAACCACTCACATTTATAAAAACCAAGATGGATGTAAGACAAGGGGAGAACGTCCTCTGTAGAAAAAAGGTGGAGATACAATGTAGGAGCAGTAGAGAGGATCAACACACAAGGCAGTCAGACCCTGCAATAGAAGGAAAGAAAAATGTTGAGTAAAAAGTGGGTTAATATGAGGCAATACACAAGGTTGATGGCAATTAACAGCCCAAATCACCTCTTAGATACTCACAAGGGGTGAGTATCTAAGTAGGGTTCCCGCAGCATCCAATAGCACTTGGCCTTGGTTTGAGGTATTATACAAGAACTGCGATGTTGAGTGGTCACTTTAGATGGCCCCTGTGCTGCACATATCTCAGTACATGTAACAACGGAGAAGCAACTCCTTGGCTCCATCTCTTTCTGAGAAAGTCAAAAGATGATTCTATTTTTTTCTTTTCTTTTTTTTTTCCGGTACCAGGGATCGAACTCAGGACCTTGCGCCAAAAGATGATTCTAGCGAATGACATGTAGTTGTCTTTGGAGTTGACCTTGGGTCAGCACTGACACCCATCCTTTGATGCCTTACTATCTACTCTAAATTGCTCTTCAACTGAAGTGTGGTACACCTTCACTGAAGAGTGGTACTTTGCAGTATGAATAAATCATCCTATATAAGGGTCTGAATTTTAGGTGAAGCCTGAGAAGTGTGTGTGTTGAAACGTGAGAAAAATTTAGAGATGCCCAAAGGTTTCCCTGAAATCTTACCTGCTGCAGGATCAAAATTAGCCTAATTCCTCCTGCTAGGAGTCCATTTTTTTCTGTGCAATTAGGATGACTCAAAGTGATGTGTCATATATGGACTGATGGACAGTGGTTTGCTCTAGATTTTGCTAACTGGTTCTTAAACCCATATAGCTTTTCTACTGGAGAAATGGTGCCATGTATGTGCCTCCTAATGTACTAATATTTTTAATATACTAGTGGTTTTTTCTCGGGAATACCGTTCTTTTTGAAGGCTAACTTGGCTTTCTATGAGAATATCAACTTCTGAGTGGCATTGTACAGTATAAATGGTTAGGATCCCATTCTGTACCTTATGAGACCTTTGTCCATTATAGAGATGCTTTTCTGTGAGGAGTTCCATGCTGTGGACCCATCATTGCTGAAGACTCCATAGTGGGTGGTGTTGGGACTTTGCAAGCAGGCAAGATACATCTGTACACCCGAACCAATTTTAGTAAGTGTCTCTGTGAGCTAGCTTTATAGACTTAGAACAGAATGAGCTTAATTTCTAACCAAGTAGCAGTTTGGTTTCCTTAACCCATTGTGATATTGAAACTCAATGTTTATCTCTGCCAGATTGAGCATTTCTGGGTAACAGTAAGAATTTTAGAAAGTTGTAGTTCATATTCTTGGGTATATATGTATCCTATCTGCTATCAGGGCCACAGTATTTCTCTTAGCTGTTGATGAAAGTTGGAGGGTACTTGGTAGTGTTTTCCTGTTGACCAGTGTTTTTTATATTCAGTATTTAACAGAGCATCCTACCATGACACGTGAAAATAAGCGTGTGTTCTACATTCACTCCATGTATTTAACTTTCCAGTCCTTTTCCATCCAGGTCTCTGAGCAAATGGCAGACTCTTGGTCACAGTCTGGTCATCAGTACATATTGGTACTGGGGTCACTCTACTAAGTTTAACTGACAACTCCAGCTGTTTACCAAGACTCAATTTCTATTTTCTTGGCTTCTGCAGATATGGAGCATAGTTGAGGTGCTTTGGACATGGACATCATGTCTTTCACAAGTGTTTGGGAAATACCTGAGTCTCTTCCTTAATCTCAATGGTTTGGGTTAACAGGCTTTTAAATTGCTGTATAGTGTAGACAACCTAAAACAGTTCAGGAATATACCTACCCTCCTGGTGGTTGTGCTCTTCAATAAGAATATGAGGGAGTGATGACTTGATAATGGGTAAATATAGAAGTGTTTGAGATTACTTGCTAGTAAATGTTGTCAGAAGCCTATCTGGCTTGGGCTGTTGAGGTAAGGCATGAGCTATAATACCTGGTAGCATAGTGTGCCTGTGTCCTACCAGACTGGACAAGAATTAAAGCCCTGTCTTCCTAAGTGGAGTGCAGAGGTTTTGTTGTACCTGGTCAGATGAAATACAGATGCAGGTATGAACATCTTATCCTGCTCCTTGCTGTGTACACTGTACACAGGGGTCCAGCTTCATGAGGGGCATCCCTTTCCATGGGATGTGTCCCTCTCCATGGGTTCCCTCCACTCAGGGAGACTAGTCTCAATGTTGACTTAATGGCTTTGATAGTACTAAAACTTGTTCTGCAGCGGATTTCAAGGGATAGGTTCATTAGAAGAATATTATCTACTGATACTGTTTGTGACCTTATTCTTGAAGGTCAGTTCTGTTGGATCCTTGGGTCATTGATTCTTAAAGCTTCATTGTATTTTGGCTTCATGTTGCCACTAAAACTGGCTTGGTGTCTTTTCTCAGATACTTAGAGGACTTTGTTTGCCCTATGTTCCAGTATAGTCCTGAATTGGTCAGTATGGGGAGATGGGAATGTGATATTCCTGGTGTGTGTTGAAGCACTACTGCCATCACGGATTTTCCCAGATGGTGGGAACCACATCCAATAGGGGAGTAGTAAAAGAAATGGTGAATATGAGGAGGTTATAACAGTGAGCTTCTTCTTTCTCAGTGAAGAGTACTGAGGAATTAAAGTGCATGGAATTGACTCCACCCACTTTCTCTCCAAGAAAATATTCCTATAGAGCACTTGTACCCTTAATCATCAAAGCATGTATTGCATCGTATTCATTTCCCACTAAGACGCGCAGCAACCTATCAAAGACTCTGCAGAGTCGTTAGAAAAGTTCTGAGTCATCCCAGGCCGCACTGGTTCTTTTCACTCAATCATGTTCTTCTGAGTATTGGACACATTTCTGTGATGTAAAGTATTGTGAATAAAAGTAACACCGAGAGGTTAGAAACCATATGTAAGCAATATGAAAAAGCCTTTAGCAATCAACATAAACATTAAAAAATTAAGAAACTTTGAGTATATAAAGTGACCTATACTGATATGAAAGGACAGTGTGGAGAAGCCATTTCTTTGTATGTAATATAAAAAAAATCAGCACATAGGTACCATTACATACCTTAAATTCTTAGGAGAATCTGAACATAAACAATTTGGGAAATGTTTTCTTTTTCTTGGTGCGTTCAAGTACGTAATACTCTTCACATGAGAAGGGAATTATATATATGCCATAAATGTGGGAAACCCTTCCATTTTTCCACTTACCTTGAAAAACAGAACTCCTGAAGGGAAAGCCCATGTAAATATGAGAAAGCGTTTTATGACTCTCATAATGTCAAAACATGCACAAGCTCAAAGTAAAATTGGGTATACAGAATGTGAGAAAGCCAAGAACCAGAGGTGTATTAAGTAATGAGATACACTGTTGTAAATCATACAACCAGGGGACATTCTTCCTCCACTAAATCTATGTATTAATACGCTGATGAGATCAGAAACAATCATGTTAAGTTCGGAACAAAGCAGCACCTTACATCTAAATCTTTACTACCTAGCCTTAAATGGGCATTTTATAGGCAATCCGTGGCCTTAGTTGAATGGATGAACTAAAATTTATTCACGCTCTGAAGTTTTATTGAGACTTGAGAGAAACCCTTCATTTGTGACAATGTAGATTAAGCAAGAGGTCACTAAGTAAAATGTGATCAAGCTTTAATCTGTCTTGCATATTTGTTTTTAGCACCTAAAATTGACAGCTTTGATGAAACAGGAGGGGCAGTGGTGGTTGCCGATAACGGGGGTGGGGAAGTGGAGAGGTGTTAATGAGAAAGCCCAGCGCCTCCCCTGCACAGTACAAAAAGTGACTAAAGTGGACAATGCTGTGCCTCATAGAAGTACAATTGCTAAAAGTTGTCTTTAGGGTGAATGATTCCAGTGTGTAGGTCCGTGTTGACTGAAAGCTTTCCCACATTTCACACATACATAGGGTTTCTCACCAATGTGAATTCTTTCATGTGTTTAACAATGACTATTCATGCTGAAAGTTTTCCCACATTGCCTACATACATAGGGCTTCTCTTCAGTATAAGAACAGTGAAGTGAAAGCCTTCCCACATAGCTTATATACATATGGTTTCTCCGTAGTGAGTTCTTTCATGTTTTTGACAATCACTGTGTGTGATGAAAGCTTTCCTACATTCCTTACATACATAGGATTTCTTACCAGTGTGAGTTCATTCATGTATTTGATAACACCTGTTGGCTGAAAGCTTTCAGCTTACACATGTAGGATTTTACCCCAATGTGGGTACGTTCATGATTACCAAATTAAGTGTTATTTGTGAAAGATTTCCCAGTGTTTATATAAATTGATTTTTTTCTCTGTGAGCTTTCATGTTTCTGAATATCATTGAGAAGTAAAACTTTTTCCACATTGTATACATATGTATTTATCATGCTGTGATTTCTTTCCTGGGTTTGAACATAGTTAAATGTATGGAAAGCTTTCATATTCAATCCTATCCTTACATAAAAAGGGCTTCTCTTCAAGGTTACCTTCAGTCCAATTAGAGTAGGATTTTCCATGCTTTTTATGCTCATAAGGTTTCTTTCTAGGATTTGACTTTGCATTTTTCTGAAATGACAAACTCAGTGCAGGCTTTCCCACTTGTTAAGGTTAGCTTCTGTTCAAATCTGTGATACTGGGTTCATGTCTGGGCTCTGAGTGCTCCTTCAGCTACCTGGGGACATTGGAAGAGGCGGTCCATGTTCTGCCACCGTTGCGGTTTGTGTCTGGGCGTAGCAGTCTATATCAGCTGCCTGGAGACCTCATACTGGGCATTCCCCATTCTGCTGCCATCAGTTTATGTCAGCCCCAGGAGAGCTCCGCACACCCTGGCAACTGTCTGGTGACCCTGGGCTAGGAAGCTCATCTCTGCTGCCATTGTGGGGAAAGCCTGACTCTCAGGAAAACTAGGGATGCTAGGGATCTTCGGTGAGCTGCCAGAGGAGGGCGAGACTGGGCATTCCACCTCTGGCATCAAAAATGACAAGATGGAGTAAATGGCAATCTCAGAACTCCAACCCACCCAGAACAGGTCCAGGAGACCTCGATATAGAATTGGAAATCACACACCTGAAATCTGAAATGATTGCAAATGAAGTAAAGAAACAACTGCATCAGACCATAGAAGAAGTCAGATCAGAAATAATCTCTCAGGTAAAAAGAAATGACAGTAATAATGAAAGAATTACTCAGCACATCTAAAGAAAAATGATGGAAATGTTAAATGAACAATATAGACAAGAACTAGAATGCCTGAAACAGATTCAAAGAGATATGTAGGAAATAAAAACTTCCACAGAAAGCTGGCAAACAGCTTGAATGAAGCTGAAGATACTCAGATTTTGAAGACAGCATTGCAGCTAATGACCATGAAAGGAAAGATCTCTTAAAAATAACAAGGAACCAGGAAATAGCAATGGAACAGCCGAAGACAATGCAGAGGGGAAAAAATGTAAGACGAATAGGTGTCAATGAAACAGCAGGAGGCAACACAAATGACATAAAAAGAATATTTGCTGAAGTAATAGCGGAAAATTTCCCAGGCGTGGAAAGAGAACATGACACACAAAATATGAAGCATATAGAACTCCAACTAGCCATAACCAAAACAAAACTACACCTAGACATATAATAAAGATTCCCATAACTCCAGCAAAAGAGAATATTAAAAGCCATTAGAGAAAAACAGATCACCTGTAAAGAGTCACAGCATATTTCCCAACACAAACTATCATGAAGAGTTTGAAGTGAAGTATTTCTAGGGTCTGAAAGAAAACTTCCAACCCAGATGATTGATGTATACTGCAAAACTATCCTTCAAATTTAATGGAGAAATAAAAAAATATTTCTATGGCAAAGAACTGAAAAACTTCATCAGCACAAAACCAACACTACAAAGAATAGTAAAAGATATTCTAGAAAGGGATAGAAATGACCACAATTTCAAAAACAAACGAGAAAGGAACCACCAAGCAGAGCAGAGAGAGAAAAATGGTATACAAATGTAATATACCATATCAACAGAGCCAAAGGCAAAAACCACATGATCATCTTAATAGATGCAGAAAAAAACTTAAAAGTCCAGCACTCATTCATGATAAAAACCCTACAGAAAATCAGAACGGATGGTCTTTACTTCGAGCTGATCAAAATCATCTATGGCAAAGCAACAACCCAACATCATACTAAATGGACAAAAACTGAAAGCTTTCATATTAAAATTGGGAACAAGACAAGAAGATGTTCAGTTTCACCACTTCTATTCAACATAGCTGGGAGCATTAGCCAGAGCAATTAGACAAGACAGAGAAATAAAAGGAATAAAGATAGGAAAGGAAGTGAGATTATCATTCATAGATATGATACTCTACATGAAAGACCCCAAAAAATCCACCAAAAGACTCCTAGAATTAATAAATTCAGGGAGCATAGCTGGATACAAAGTTAACACTCAAAAATCAGTAGCATTCCTATACACAAACAACAAACATACCGAGAAATTAAACCATACCTTTCACCATAGCATCCAAAAAGTTGAAATACATAGGAATCCAACAAAAGTAAAAGATCTGTACAGTGAAAACTACAGTACTCTGAAAAAAGAGATGGAAGAGCATTTCAGAAAATGGTAAGATATTCCTTGCTCATGGATAGAAAGAACCAACATTGTGAAAACGGCCATATTCCCAAAATTGTTGTACAGATTCAATGCAATACAAATTAAAATACCACTAGTATACCTCACAGATCTAGAGAAAACATTCTTAAAATCTGCAACCAGGAGAGACCCAGAATAGCAAAAGCAATCCTGGGCAACAAAGGCAAGGCAAGTGGAATCACAATTCCTGATTTGAAATTATATTACGAGGCTACTGTTATAAAATCAGCATGGTATTAGAAAAAAACAGACCTGAGGATCGATGGAGCATACTGGAACATGCTGCAGTCACACTCAGCCAACTGCAAACACACTCAGCCGCCTTGCTTTTTTAAGACAGCCTCTTTAATAAATGGTGGTGGAAAAACTGGCTCTCCACATGCTCCAGACTGAAACTGGACCCATGTTTATCACCATGCATGAAATTAAAGTAAAAATGGATTAAAGATCTAATCTAAATATTAAAACAAACATTAAACCTACTGGAAGAGAAAGTAGGTAGAAATCTTGAATACATAGGGGTAGGCAGAGTTCATGAACAAAAACCAAACTGCATGGGAAATACTTCAAAGAATCAACAACTGGGGTCTCATTCTACTGAAAAGTTTCTGCACATCTAAAGAAATCACCAGCAGAATAAAAGGAAAACCCACAAATTGGGAAAAATTTTTAGCCAACTGTCCCTTGGACAAAGGACTTCTATCTACAACATATAAAGAATTAAAAAAATCAGGCCTCCCAAATTCAAAGACCCAATCCCAAATCGGCATCTGAGATAAATACACATTTCTCTGATAAAGAAATACAAATGGCAAATTAATACATGAAAAAATGCAAATTAAAACAACAGATTCCATCTCACCCTAGAAAGAACGGCTATCATCAAGAAATCAACAAACGCTGCAGGGGACTGTGGGGAAAAAGGAACCCTTCTCTATTGTTGGTTGCAGTGTGACTGGGGCAGCCACTGTGGAAATCAGTCTGGAGATTCCTCAGTAAACTAGGACTAAAGTTCCCATTCAACCCAGTGTCTTAGTTACTTTTTTCTTGTTGCTGAGACAAAATACCCAACACCCCAAATGAAGGAAGGAAAGGTTTATTTAACTTACAGTTTGTGGAGGTCTCAGTCCGTACTTGGCTGGTTCAGAGGCAGAGTGGCACATGGCAGAGGGCAAACAGTTTATGGCAGCAGAGCCCAGCAAAACAACCAGCAAAAGGGAGGAATGGCTGCAAGCAGCCTCTTTTTCTCCCTTACATTGTAAACAGGCTACCCCCATCCAGGCGGCGTGTACCTCTCAGTCTCCATGTCCTCCTCTTCCACAGGCTCAAGATGTATACAAAGTAAGCATCTTAGCTTCCTCCTGAATTACTCAGCTAAACCTCTAGACTCCCCAAGTTGACACAATGTATCAACCATAACACCCAGCTACTTCCCTTTTGGGTATTTTTTCCAGAAGAACTAAAACCATCACACCACTGTGATGTATTTACACCCGTGTTTATAGCAGCACAATTTGTAATAGCTAAATCATGGAAACATCCCAAATGCCCTTGCATTAGGATTGAAAAAGATGAAAAGATGAAAGAGATGTGACATTTTTATATAATGGACTATTACTCAGCTATAAAAAAAGAGAAACTTGGGGCTTTTATATAGGTAAATGGATGCCACCAGAGACCATACTCATAAGTGAAATAAGACGTGTAAACATATTGTCTCCCTAGTACAAGAACCTCAAAGAATAAAAGGTTCAATAGTGTGAAATGGAAAGAAGCTGCTCAAAAAGGAAAGAATGACTGGGATGAGGGAAAAGAGAAAAAGAAAAATTGTGTGTACACACACATATAAGATAGGTAAGATAATTGTACTCATTTCTACTGCTTTTGTTAATTTTTTGGTTCTTTTATCTTTAAAAATTGAAGAATCTATGATATGTTGGTCTGTTATCCGTTTCTGTCCAGGGTGAACAGGTCCTGAGAACGAGGTACCTGCAGATGAATGAAAAAGAAGAAAGAGAAACACAGGAGAGACAATATTCTGGGATCGGGGGCTCACAGCCTCTTGGACTGCAGCCTCGAATCACATTTTCAGTAACCTTTTATTGAGATAAACAAAAGAGGCAACTGGGCTAATGGGTGGCTATCAGCCGTTTTAGCAAGAACATATTACAACTCAATTACCGTAGGCCTGAGACTTGACTAGATAGCCATCCTGTCACCATTCCCTTCTGCATATCACAGCAAAACATTTAGTATTGATGCCAGGGCTTACAAAGCTTCTGCTAGACCTCCTCCAGAATGCAACAACCAAGGCTAGGTTATGCCTAAGGCAACACACTGAAAGATCAACTAAAGAATGTCCTCCACAATGATACTCACATGATTTGAGTTTAGCGTTACCTATGACGGGCACAGTTGGTGATGACCAATCAGAAGCTATCCACAAGCAAGGTTTTCATCTGGTTTTGCACCTAGCAGTTTCATGTGTACATTTAGTGTCAAGTCATACAAACCATTTCTACATATTGATCATACAATTTATATTGATGGCATTTCTTTACCTCTTCATTTTTTAGATATTTTCCTGTAATTGTTGTACTTCAGTTTGGTGGTCACCCAAGTTTCTTCCATTGTGTGGTTAGAGGGTCTCCCTGGATGATTTTCATGCATCCTACAGCCAGTAGAAATCCTAATCCAAGGCTGTCTACCCAGCTGGGGCAGCTCTCAGCAACTGTGCTCAGGGTCGGGTCTTTGAAGTCAGAAAACAAGGCCCTCTTCTCTTGGGCCACCTGATTGGACCAAAATGAGATTTCTTCAAGGTTGAGTACCATTCATTTGACCTTTAGAACCACACCTTTACAAAAATTAGATACATATTTTAGAGGAAATTAAGCCTTGGTATAGAGGCATATTGACAAGTAGAGGTGATCATTAGATCCCTATTAAATTCTGCCTTACATATCAAAAGTTAAATGAATCAACACTGCATTGCCTATGACATGTTAGGACAGAATATTATTATGTTCTCTAGGGTTGGGGTGAGAAGGACCTGATAGGAAGACCAGATTTTGTGGGGAAAGCCATGAGCTCTGGAAGGAACATATATGTTGTAGGTAAGGTTTCTCTGAAGCAGGTTAGGGCCTGTCAGACAGGACCAGGTTGGGTGGGGCTGGCACTTCACCTGTGGTCTGGGAAAGGTCTTTTTGGTTGCAGGTAGATAGGATGGCCTGATGACTGAGTCCAACTCTGCTCTGTTCCTAGTAGGGGATAGGAATGTGGAGGGAGGTGTCTTTGATCAGTATCGCCTCGTGGGTGTCATTTTCTCTAATTCTTCCTGAGACCCTGCTACTTGTTAATCCTTGTATTTAGTCCTGTCCCTTATGTTAGCAATCGGGGATCACTTGCTGTTGACAGGAGTTTACAGATAACGAAGCAGGGCACCGAGCACAGTTGTCACCCTTATCATGTTGATAAAATGCTTTTGAAATTTAATTCTAGACTTAGTGTGGTTATCTCTTCTTTGCATAAGATTAAGGGCTCCTGGTCTGCTTGCATTACATTTCGCCAAAAGCAGAGATCTGGTATGAACTGCAGCCTGCACAAGCTCTATCAGAAGCAGGGACCTTAACTTGGTGGGTAAGGGAACTAGAAATTCCCTTCTGGGTTCGTGGGGGGAAATCAGTAAATTCCTGGGTTTGGTTGGGTCCAGTATGAAAGAAACACCAAAACAGGATTGGGCTTTGTGGAAACTTTTGAAGCCAATGTCTTAAAAAGAGAAGCCACGGGAGCCCCACTTCATCTCACAAGGCAGAGAAGGAAAGAGTAGGTAAAATGCTTACCTTGCAGTGACATGGCAAGGGATACTGAGTAAAATTGGTAGTCCTTAACACAGCTTTGCTTGTAGGGAGGGGCCCATCTTGGAAAAATGGGCTTGCGCTAGTACCCCCGCCATGACTACTCCCTGTGCATGTCAGGCATATTAGTCTGCCAGTGGGCTGAGTAAACTATTCTGTGGCTCCCAGGTCTCTAGTTAAGAAGCCTAGAGCCCATAAGGGGTTGAAAACCTACATATGTCTGAGGTAGGGCTTGTGTTCTGCTATTGTTAACCCTAGAATCTACGGAGGAAAGAGAATCGGTTGCTGAAATAGTTCTAATTCTAGTGGAGTATTTAAAACTCTTACTACCCATAATGTCTGAATTCTATGTGTGTAGTTTCCAACTCAGCAAGTGTTTATAAAACTCAACTGGCCTGAATTTTGGGGGAAACATTGAGGGAGCAATGAAATCATTGCTTTGTGCTGGATGTGCTGCAGAATCTGTAAAAATAAAAAAGGTTTTGGGATAGAGAGAGCAAGAAGATGGAGTTTCCTCAAAATCTCTATAAAGTGTACCCATACATTCTTGGTTACTGAGAAGCTGTTCCATGAATGTGGTCATCAGCAGTGATCTCAGAAGTGGACCAGTGGTCTGAACTATGTTTTTGAGTGAGTCCACTAACATAGAGTAGCTAAAATTTTGACAGTCTCCTTGGTTTTACAAGTTTAGGCCAAGTTGAGTTTCAAGGGTCCCTAAAGCTGAAGGTGGACTTGGGATTTTGAGTGGGAAGTACCAGTGAGAAAGTTGGTGTAAACTCATGAGTCCTAGTGATTGCACACCATGTCCATACCTTCTAGAGGATGTTTGTTGGACTAACAGCTTTTCCCACACTTCTAGCTGCACCTACATTTCTAGAGGCACATATCCCTGATTTCCTTGTGGAGGCATGTTCCACCCACTGTACCTGAAACCTTGGTCATTATCAGTTGTAGATGTGATTGAGCGGGCTTATTTCTTGTCACTACTGACTCCCCATGACTGCTGTGACTAATTTGGGGATGGGTATATAATGGAAATGGGCTAACATTCAAAGGCAATTTTGCTGCACTTGGCAATTGTCATTTCTAGAAGAGTATTTAAAAATTTTTGGAAAGGCCATGAGACACAGAACACTTACAAGAACTAGAGCCTGGAATTTCCCACGGACAGGATGCTAGAGGGGCTCAGTGTGGACCTTGGGAATTAATCCATTGCTAAGGATGGTGGAGAAAACAGATTGGTTCTTGGTGAAGTCAAGTCTCTTGGACCAGCCTTGTATGGAGGTCTATACTGCATTTTGGCTTTTTACTTCAGCTAAACAAGCTTGGCATTTGTTACCTAACACACAGAAGGTTTTTAGTTACAAGCAAACAGATCTTGTATGAGGATGTGTTTATTAAACTGGTTATCTCCGTTTCTAAAGCCAGTCAACTTGCCAGTAACATTTGGGGAGTTAGGAGAACTGAGTAACATGAGTCTTATGTCTCTGCATTTAAAGTATTGTATTTAATCTGATGAGGTGTAGAGACTCCTGAGACAAAAGGCTACACCTAAGCCAATATAAGGTTAAAATGATCCCATATTCATATGGGTATCCCTCTATTACATACATTTCCCAGTTTATGTGATATTGTATAAAGATGAATGTCTCAAATATGCTGGTGTTAGTAATTGTTTGACACTGAGCTTCATATACACATTGTATATCTAGATGTGATCTGCCACACACACACACACACACACACACACACACATGCATATATATGATGTATACACCATGTAACACTTGGAAAACATTAACTCAAATGAGTTTAGAACACCTGCAAATTCAATGGCATCAGCATTCAGCCAGATTTAAACTTGAGTTGAACACTTTTTCCCCAGAAAACCCTACTGCATATAAATCCTTTTGTACATCAGTTATGGCTGAGATATTAATTCACAAAACAACTTATTTTCAAGTTCTTGCCCTACTCATGTTGACACTCCAAAAGGAAAATCCAGAAGTTGGCAATTCACATGGGCAGTTGAGGGTCTTTGGGTTTGGAAACAGGCTCAGCTGAGAATCCCACAGCTGAGGGATCCCTGTGTGATGGATCCATGCTGACTCCTGCTCACTTTTAGTGCAAAAAGATTGCAAATGTTGCAGATGAATGCTGGAAAGTGGCAGAGAGGGATTGAGATGGAGGGATGGTGGAAAGGCTTTTCTTTTGAAACAAGATTCAAGAATTCAAGTTCAAAACAGGCATCTATAATCCCAGCACTTGGGATGCTGAGGAAGGTGGATCAGAGTTCAAGGACTGCCTGCACAAAACAGTGAAACCCTGTCTCAAACCCCCAAAGTCAAGTTCAAGGTAACAAAGAACAAGGCTGCCAGATGCAAAGGGTCCTTGAATTATCACTAGGTTATCACAGCCTTAAGCACCAGCACTAATCACCTAAGTGCATGCTGGAGGTAGGTGGACACTATTTTAGGCTCTCTACCAGCTCAAGAAAAAGGGACATGGTTTGTGTTCCTGCCCCAAACTCCATTGCACCCTAGGGAGTAGAAGATGCAACAGGTAAGGGCATGAGCACTCTCTTGAAGATCTAAGAATCCAGGGCATTTTTATAAATAGCTCTATAATTTATTTTAGAATAGTTTGAAATACTTGAGGTTTTTAAATATTCAACGTTCTATGTATTTACAGTACAGTAAGAGGACATGTGCAAAGAGAAAGGGAAAACGGTCTGTGACTGGAGTTTGGGTTGTGTGCTCTTCCCAGGCATCATTTCCAGATTCTTGATCTCCTGAATGTAGAACTGGGCAAAGCACATGGTAAAGGTAGCACGGTTTTACATTCATTGAAGGTATTAAAGATAAGAAAAAGGAGTATGCTCTTTAGAGAGTGCAGGCCAATTAAAGTAGGAAAAGGAGTACATTCTACAGAATGGGTCACTGAAAGAGCTTATAGTAACAACGAAGTTAATGGTATGTCTCTTATAGCTTCCATTTTGCTGTCATAACTGGACCATCTTAGCAAGAATCTGCTTGATTTCATGTCAGAATAATTGAAGATAGTCCTCTGAGGTCCTAGGTATGGGGCTTGAACATGTGTCTGGGATCTGCAAGGCCATGCCCTCGATCACCTCATTTCCGCCCTTGAGGAACATAAATCCCCATAATTCTTTATGGGCTGTTAAGGGTGTGATAGTCTGTCTTCATAGAACTACTTCCAGCTGAAATTCTATCTTGGGATCTTGTGGCTCACTAGCTGGGTTGAAAAGAAAAATCTGTCAGAAGACCGTCAAGAAAAAGGGGTCTGCCTGTATGTGAAGAACTGCCAAGCTGTCTGTTCAATGCAGAAAGCTTGGTGAATTTGTCAGTCACAGGCTATAGTCTGGATCACCATCTAAAACCTTCAACAGATAAAGTTCACTATTGGGTTGGATTTATTTAAAAAATTTTTTTAAAAAAGAGAATAAAATGATAGTTTCACTAAACAAGGTGATAGGAATTCAACAATGGTTGTTATATTGCATATTGTTGTCTTCAAATTAGTTGTTCATATTGTGTTGAGGATTTAGAGCCAAAATAAGAGAAGGAGCAGATCATAATGTTTTCTGGTCTGTCTTAAAAGATGGACTAATATACATCTAGCAATTTGGGATTTCCTTGTTTCTGGAGAAAATGTGACTGATATTAGACTATCAAGAGCCTGAGAGCCACAGCTCTCACAAGATTAATCACATCATGGAGCTAATTAAAAACATGAGTCTCATTTAAGCTACAGTGCATTAGGGGTCATTAGCGACTTTACCTGGAACTAGGGTCTTGTTTGTTTGTTTAAAGGGGAGCCTCAGGTCTTCCAGAGGTTTATTGGACAGAGTAGCTTTATTGTAAGTGATCTTTTCCTTAGTCCAAGTGGGGCTGGCTTTACCCTAAAATGGTGAAGTTTGCTCCTCTTGCCTTCCTGTTAGCCTTGTGATTTCCCAGGGAGACTACATATGTCTCTCTGGGATCCCTTGCAATGAATGACAATGACCTGCCTGGGAAAGATAGACCACCTCTAGGAGTTTGTAGAATTTCCTGCTTGTGCTTGACTAATAAGCCCTCATCTTTCCAGACTGCTGCATGAGGATGTAGTGCCAGAAAAGCATGTTTGGTAGTCCATAAATACTTAGATTTTTTGCCTTTTCCTAATGTCAGTGCCCGAGTATGGGCTATGAGCTCCACTTTTGGAGCAGAGGCCCCTGGTGGGGGCGGGGATTTGACCTTGATGACTTGTCATGAGCTCACAACTGCATAACCTACCTTTTTGATGTCCTCGGGCAAAGCTACTTCCATCAGTGAACAACACCACCTCAGGGTCTTGGAGGCACTGGTCACTGATGGTCCTGCCTGCTTGTGTAAGTCTAGGAAACCCTGTTTTCTCTAATCCTGTAAGCATCAGTGAGGCAGAAGTAAGAATCATACAAGTCTTTATGGTAAGTTCAGGTGTATAGAAGCACGGCCTGGTACTTGGTGAGCTGTCCTTTCTGTCACCCACAAGTAATCTTTTGTATCAAGACTAGAACTTCTAGCTTTTACCCAAAGTTAGTTTTGTAGCTGCTTCTGTTAACATAGCGATAGTTGCTGTTGTCCCCAGCCCCTGCCCCAGGTAGCCTAGCATAGCATGTAGCAGGATCCGCCTGCTAAAATTAGATCAGGGAGGCTTAGTATAATCTCAACAGGTGAAATTCTCTTTTGTCCTTTGCCAGAATTAGGAAATGCCCTCAATTTTACTAGTAAATCTTTCCCCAGTAAGGGAGTAGGACACCAAGTGGGACACTTAAAACTTATGGTGGAACATGAGACCTTGAAATTGACATCGGAACAAGTGTAAGACCCAAGTAGGGGTCTCCTCAACTCCAATTATGGCTGTAGGTCTAGAGGAGGGGTTTCTGGGGAAGCAAGTTAAAACAGTGAGCTGCTTTTCTAAGGAACTGAACTTGATTACCCCTGATGTCCAGGGTTTCTTGCCAGGAGATGGGGATGTCCGTAGATGTGGGCACTGCAGATTTTCCCATGCACCTTCAGTCCTCTTCATTAGAATAGGAGTGAGGGTTTTGGCTGGGCTAACTCCTGTCTAGGAGTGTGGAGCAGCCAGTGCTCTAGTGTCATGAGCAAGGCACATGCGGAGTGGGGCCCAGGTGGTGGCTTGGCATAGTTGCCTGCATAGTGTCATATCTTTGCATTTAAGAACAGGAACTCTTTCCCTGACGGATCAACCTGGGGTTTCCCTTCCTTCAACTTTGCTGTGCTTAAAATGTTGCCAGTTACCACAGCAATAATTTTGGCCTGTCCTCCCTCCCTCCCTTTGTCCTTTTATCTTCATATAAATCCCAATTACTGAACACAGAAAAGGTTGTGTTCAGCAATTCGGTGATAGGGGTCTGGGGAATAGCAAGTGCCCAAGACAAACTGCACATCTCACCATGATGGGTAAAAAGGGTAAAATTCTGAAACCCATTAGCATACCTGACAGGATTTTCAGAAAATCAGCCTAATCATACTTTGCATTTTTGGGTATCTGCCACTAAAACAAGGATACTGGACTTGAGTAATTGCCCCTCTCCTGGGACAGGGATAGGCTGTGAGTAACTGAGTATGTCTGATGGGGCCAAAAGCTGTCTGAGGAGTACAAGGAGGGGACTGACTTTCTGGCCTGAGGGTTAGGAGGAGGTTGAGACCACCCAGTGTGGTTGTTAAACAGGTAGAAGAGAGACCTGTATCCCCCTGAGACACAGAGAGTGTTAGGACAGAGTCATCGATGATATAAATTTCCTGCTCCTCAGGCTTCATTAAGTATGTTAATATCTGGAAAGGTCCAAGAACTAAAGAGCCATAAGATGCTGAACATAAGGTGTTCTACACAACTTTATTTGACTTTTGCAATAAAGATCTAATTGAAGAAGGTTATCAAAATTTAGATGGCCATTCTGTACCCATCTCTCACCATTGCCTAGTTCGTACTGGACCCAAAGAGTATTATGTGGGGTCTATGGAGTGAGAAGACTAGGTGTGGGGTCTTTCAGGTTAATGGTGTCTGTCTTTTGTGTCCTGCCATTATGATGTCTAGGCTGTCGCATCAAGAACCTGCTTGAACTTCCGGGAAGATGGCGACCGGGTAAGCAGCAGAGAGAGAACCTCCCAGAGGATTACCACCCGGACAATGGAATATAGCAATATGAACACAGAAAGGAGAGAGCTGTGTACCCTGAACCCAAGAAGGATCTGAAACGGGAACTGAAGCCCTAGGAAAGACCAAGCAAAACTTCTCCTGGAGGAAAGGATCAGAGGGTTGCCATGGCACAGTCGGAGAGAGAAGAGATGGAGAAAGAGGAAAGCCACTGCTTCAAACACACTCTTGGCCCAAGCCCTCGTTCCAGCAATCGCAGCTTCAGCTTCAGAGACCCACGCTCATGGAAGCCTCCCGACTCGGCCAGGGGAGAGCAGAGTTCCAAGAGCTGGTCCAGGTCTGGAGAGGAGAGGGCGCAGCCAGGAAAAGAGGCAATGGTGGTTGGGAACTGTTGTCAAATCCAGTGTGAGGATAAGAGGTTGCAACAGCCACTGAAGCGGAGTCCCCACCCTGCAGCAACCTTCCTAATCAGCACCGGGAGGCAAGGTGGAGCCAGAGCAGCCAGTACACATCCTACCACACCCAGCTCTATGCCTGCCTCGAGGCTGTGGCCTCCTGCCTCTCCACTCTGTGGGCGGCTGCCAGTGGGGAGAGGTGGGGTGCATCGGCAGCGACATCAGAGCCACAGCAACTCCCAGGGATCCAGCCAAGAAACAAACAGGAACTGGAGCACAACAGCAAGAGAGAGCTGCAGATGGAGGTGGATCACATGGCCCCACACCCTTCTCCCTCCAACATCAAGCAGGAAGCATGAACTGAGTTACTGGGCTTCAGCTCCCACCCTGAACGCCCTCTGTGAGCACCTTGAGTCTTGGCGGCCTGCGCAATCACCACCTGGTCCTGACAGCAATGGGACGAGTCCACAGGCTTCAGGACTCACCCCAAACTACTAATACAAGCAACAAGAGTGTCTCCATACTGCTTGCAT